>CBVK0100189942.1:0-13714 GCA_900067695.1 Picea abies | reverse complement strand
GTGTCAAAGCATGTGAGGTCAGGTACCGAACAACGAATGGGTCGAAGTCAGCAAGTGACCAATTGGCCCTTGGAGTCAGGAAGGGATGTCAGAATCAAAACATGTGTAAGTGGTAAAGGTATTTTCCCAAAGAGTTGGGTTATGTCATAAGAGAAGGTTTTACGTGCCTAAGGTCGAGGAAAGTTGTTAAATAGAAGTCGTGTCAGTAGGCGAAGTGATCATCATCAGTTCATTATGAAATCAAAAAGAATGAAAAATCATGACGCTCATATCTCATATGCTCTGCAGCTCTTATCATCTGTACTTCACACACTCCAAAGTGTACCCTTCACATGAATGTATTGCGGAAATATTCAACTTGCTTCAAAACCTCCAGTCACCATGGATTCAGTGTCCTTTGGCACGATTCTATCTCTCGCCTGACCGATTATAAATTCTTATCGCTCTACATGTATTTTGTTCACCAGCCAAGTTTGTGCACTTCCTGTAATTCTTCTCATGAGCTAGGATCAACTAAGATTACCACCTTTGGCGCAGAACAAATACACGGCCTAGAACATAAGGAAAGGTGCACAAAGTGGCAGGAGTGTTGGGCTTGAGCCTCGAATCTTGATGTTGGTCAAAAAATATCCGGAGGTCAGAGCGTCTTTTGAATAGGTCGGATGCATGGCCTTTTGTAGGAAAATCCAAGGATTCAAGATGAAACTAGCGGACCAGTTCACACTCAGGTTCAACAGGTCCCGCATGGTAATTGCAGGTGTCATTTTCCAGGTGACGAAGAAGACTCTGTCGATCACAACAGAGATACCTCCACGTGGTTAGAGGTGGTTTAAAGGCATGCCTTTGGATCTTCATTTTTATGAAGATTTTATCAAGAAAGATTGTTTAAGTGGGAAAGTCGAAGCGAGCATTCTAAGTAGATATTTTCAGGATCCCTTTCAGAAACTCCTAGGAGTAATTAGGAAATATTTCACCTGTGAGGGAAGTTTTCACAGAATACATTCGCATGACATTAGATTTCTTATGCATTTCACATGAAGGAGACCATTAAATCTACCATTCTTCTTACACCAAAGCCTCCGAGAAATGGAATATAGTGCCTGGGATGAATAAAACCAACTGAAGAATAAGTTGTCTCATGTCTCGTTGATTAAATTATTGATAGTTGAGGAATTGAAACGATTTGGAAACAACTGGGATTATTTTCTACTTACATCAGGAATTCCCAAGGATCCAAAAGGATATTTCCCTCTACCCATGGAAAGGGTGACATCACACTGCACAGTAGATGAGACAGGAAGGGTCGAGGAGGAAGGAAATACATTAGAAGCATTATCCCCCCAACATTCAATACCTCGAAGAAGGGGTAGGCCAAGGAAGAACAAGGAATTCAGGGAGACCCAAGTCTTGAGTGAGCCACGCACAAAGTCAGTCACCGAAGAGTTACTCATGTATGCCATTCAGTTGGAACCTGCCGAAGGTCCAAGTTGAGAAACTTGGACTAGAAAGAGGATGACAGATGCTTAAGACATGGATGATCGTGAGTCGTCACAACAACTGAAGCAAGCACAACTCGCTATTTCTGAGCTATACCAGGAAAATAGAGAGTTGAGACAATAGTTAGTAGCAAAGACCCTTGAAGCATCAACATCACAAGGCTGCGAGGGAAACATGACTTGGATAAAGAGATAGCTCAGGGAAGTGAAAGATACAATCATACAGTTTCATGAAACACAGAGGATGTCAGAAGAAAGGAATGTAGACTGACCATGGAAAACGTTCGCGCGACTCTGGCTAGTGTGCTGAAGAAGCTGAAAGGGAACACAGTTCTGCAAAGGCAAGTGATGAATCTGAAAAGGCACAAATGGTCTCTCAGGAGAATGCTTTGGGTATCAAGACTACAGACGAGAGAAAAAACATGATTAACCAAATCCATTTCTTGTATTCTCAGATGTGGCACGGATTTTTTTTCCCCGCATCATGTTTCCTACCAGGAGTTAGAGACTTTGACAAATACCTGCGTGGAAAACATATGACACGCAGTGATGGAATATCATCTATTGCAAAGGACAGGTATACGTTGGATGTGCGATAGTTTGAAGAAAGGAATTGTTCCCTAGCTTGGTCATAATTTTGGAGGCACCTGCGACGATATTCAATCACCCGTCACATGCACACACCAACAAACGATCTCGCGGTAGAAATAAAGGCCATTATAATGGGTGGCAGTAGTTTGATAGAGCACTTGATCATCCAGATACCCTGTCAAAGGAAATCATTGAGACATCACTCTCTAACCACGCAATCTTGCTAAAGACTAAACCATTGTGGAAAAGACGAGTTGCTATGATGTGACCAAGTACAGTCTGTTTCTATCTTTAGTAAAGTGCCATATGAAGATTCATCTGACAGAGAGTAGTCGAAGCCTAATTTATAGGGATATTAGTTAGAACACAGGGTATCCTGAGCGACACACCCTAGTCTATATATTCCATGTTTTCAATGTAAGTCGGGTTGGTTGGAAAAATAGTTTAGACAATGACTATTGAATGTAGCTTTGAATTCGATTGAAACTTAATGCAAAGGTATTGAAGCTTTGATGAAATATTCTAATGGTGATAGTTTGATGTATTGTATTCTTTCTTTGAGTATGTTCTTTCCTGTGTTCTTTATATTCACATCTGTATTTTCTGTCTAAATCGGAACATGATTTCGAATCTAGAATTCACCATGTGGTTCTCTATATTCATCCCATTTAGACGAATTGTGTTTCTTCTAAGAGAACTCTGAACTCATCCCTAGCGGTGCTCCGAGTTGCTTCATGTGCTTTTCTCTCACCACACACAACAATTTTTTTTAACTGAAAATTGTTGCTCATTTAGCCTTTATCCTCTCAAGTTTAGTCACAGTCATTTGTTTCTATTGTTTTCTTAAATCGACTCCATAACCCAAGGTATTTCTTTCTTTCGCCAATAGAACCAAAAAATATTATTTAAAGGTGTTAAATATAGATGATAGTTTAAATCCATATCATGTGCAGAGACAAAGTCTCTAGAGAGAGCCCTCTCTAGGTTCGAAAGGTTAGTTTTAGGCCTAAAAGTTGGTTTGTAGGTTTCTTCTGTCATTTGTTTTCTCAGCTGAATGAAGTTTATAGAGCGCTAACATTCTGGCATCATTGTCGGGGACAAAATTGAATAAATTTTCCCTGGGAGAACAACTAAATCTATAGTTTTGACCCCTGAGGGTAACAGTGGGGAAAAAATCTATATTGGCTGAAACATTTACCCTGGTGACTTCAGTGAAAGAGACCAGTACCACAGAGTAACGCCATTCAGAAACTCTGGCTCCGATGGCCATTTATACCAGAGCCAATCTTGACCCGAACCCTGTAGAGCCCATGTATGATCCTGGGATACTTCTGTGCAGGGTAAGGGAGCAGGTGCAAGACCCATTCTATTACCTAGATATAAATCTATCCTTTCCTAAGGATGGGGCACAAAGCATTGATGAACTCCATTTTGACACCTTGTTTGAAAAAACTTTGTTTAGGTCTAAATCAGAAACTAGCTTGGACCATATAGTCTTTGACGAGGAGAGGTTTCGATCCCTGATACCAAACAAAATCCTACAAGCTACAAATCCCATTCAGAACATCCCACAAATCCCAAAACCCCCTAGAGAAATGGCCTCCATATTTTCCCCCCTTTTTATGTCTACCCAACTGCACGATTTTCCCTAGAACTATAGCGAGAGGATCAAGCTATACGACGTTGAAGGAAACATATATGCCCAAAAACACCTGGATTGGTTCAACAATTTTGTTGATATAAAAGAGGTCGACCATGCAGATGTGAAGATGTGGTTTTTCATGCAGAGTATTTTAGGGGAGGTTATAAAGTGGTTCAAGGCCCTCCCAACAACGAGCATTCTAGACTTCGTCATGTTTGAAACATCATTCATTACCAGATGGGGAGACAAAAATAATCCTTTGTAGCTACTGAAGCAGTATAACAATATGAAGAGGGCATCAGAGGAGACGGTGCAAGAGTTCTCAACCCTTTTCATGAGGGTTTACAACTCGATTCCTGCATAAGTCCAGCCACCTCCCGGGGCTGCACAACTTCGATACACTGACTCCTTTGACAGTGATTTAGCGTTGCTATTGAGGGAGAGAATATTTCCAAATTTATACACCATGATGAGTGAAGCGATCGAATTTGAAGTAAACTTGATGATGTCGGGAAAGATAAAATATAGCTTCAACAGAGGTGGAAAGAAACCCCAAGGGGATACGCAACCATCGACTTCTTGACCTGCGGATGACAAGTTCAACTTGATGATGAAGATGATGGAGAAGATGATAGAAAGGATGTACATGGGAAACAAGCCCACTGCCCGAGAACAACATGACCCCCAGTATAGGAATCATAACCCTAGAAGAGGTATGGTCCCGCAGATCAGGTAGAGGGAAGAGAGAGACCAAGGCGACCAATAAATAAGGCCCCCGTTCCAAAATAATTACGCGAACGAAGATTTTGATCAGATGTTCCAAGATCAAATGCATTTTTGTGACGACAAGGACACGTGCGTGTTCTCAACGAAGGGAGAACATGAGTGAAAATGACGATATTATGCTGGAGACGGATGACACGTTGTCTTGGGAAATGGAGGAATTCGGGAAGGGTTATCACAACACCATCATGTAGTTCCAAAAACAATACAACTTCAGGAGAAAAAAGGAGTCTACAGAGTCTCAGCAGCCAAATACCATAAGGGAGCCTCAACAGACAAATCCCATAAGGAAATCTTTGACGAATATCCCTTCCACAAGCCGACTAAGGCAAGCAACCCGACCAAGGATGCAACAGAAAAGGCAAATTCAAAGGAGGAGGTTCTAAGGAAAGTGCCAGAAACAAGCTAGGAGACTTGCATCAAGGAGGTAGAAAAGTTCTCTCCCCCTTTTAACTTTGAGAACGAAATGGCCAAGATTAAAATCTCCGTCCCTTTCAACGAACTCATAAAGAAAGGATAATATCAGGATAAAATTATTAAAATGTTGAAGATGGGAGAGACTCCTGGCACTTTGAACGTCCAGGATGATCACTCTGCCATTTTGTTTGGTTAGTGTGTGGAGGAGACGGGCGACACTAAGGACGTTCCCCCATTCTATGTCAGACTCAAGGTCCATGACATGACCTTACATAATGCCATGCTGGATTCAGGTGCGTCGCACAATCTCATGCTCAAAGTGATCATGGATGAGTTGGGCTTGGACATTACCGGACCCTATAAGGATCTTTTTTCTTTCGATTCAAGGAAAGTGAAATGTTTTGGCTTGACCAAAGATTTGGTTGTATCGCTGGCCTAAATCACTTCTAAGAATATGGTTATGGGTGTGGTCATGGTCGATATACCCCATAAATTTGGCATGCTATTATCCAGGTCATGGGCCGCGAAACTGAAGGGAACTCTGAAAATGGACATGTCATATGCCACCATCCTTGTATTCGACCAAGAGAGACAGTTATATAGATAAGTACTGCTAAAATGCATGGTGAGCAGTAAGACACAACCAAATAACCACCCTATCTACTCCATCGACACTGAGATTGGATCCTTTATATTTTACAATGACTTGAGCTTTGAAGAGGAAGAACCGACAACTTTCATGACTGTCGATGATAAAGTCACGCGACGCGCAGAAGAGTGCACCAACCCAAGGAACCATGCAGAGAATGAGATATGGAACATGAGTTTCGATGGAGCGGTCAACAAGGAAGGAGCATGGGTCGGTGTATGGATATATCCTCCTAAGTTGGGCACAAAAATCTGCTCGTACAAACTCACCTTAGACGGTACAAATAACATGGTTGAGCATGAGGCACTGATTTTGGTCCTGAGATTTTTGAAAGAGTTGGGAACGAAGAGGATAGCGGTGCATGGGGACTCTGAGCTCATTATAAACCAAGTAAAATGAATATACCAATTCAAGCACCCCAGGCTGAGATTGTACAAAAAACTAGTGTTGGACCTCCTCGAAGAATTATTAGAGTATAATCTATCAACGATCTTGAGGGGGAAGAATCAAATTGTGGATGCCTTGGCCACCTTCACCTCAATATTTAAAATTCCCATTTTCCCCAACAGAAAGTATGAGATCAAAGTCAAACACAGGTTGGCAGTGCACGATAATATCAAGTATTGGCAGGTGTTTGAGGATGAAAAATAGGTGGAGAGATTTATCCAAATGAGCGGTGAGTTCGCTAGTATAAATATTGATGACGAGTTCTTATGCGATGAATATGAAAGCGCAAATGCACATAGTAATGATGACCCTTTACAAAACTAGATAGCTGGGAAGGACATAATACAACGAAATAATAATATCATCCCAAAAGGATTAGTTCTGTTGGAAAAGTTATTTGATGAAAATGATGTGGCTAGGAATCCCAAGATCAATGAAAATGATGAGGATGTCGAGGATTTGAACATCGGGACCCAAGAGAATCCGAAGATAATCAAATTATCAAAAATGCTCATTTTGGAGGTCAAACGGGACTACATCAAGATCATGAAGGATTTTCTCGACATTTTCACTTGGAGTTATGATGACTTTAAAGTTTACGACACTAAAGTGATTTAGCACATCATTCCTCTCAAAGAATACCAAAATCCTTTCAAGAAAAAACTAAGACGAATAAATGCCCTGTTGTTGTTGCTAATTGAAAAGGAGGTAAAGAAACTCATCGAAGCCAAAATTATCGTTTCTTTAAGGTTTTCAAAATGGGTTGCCAATCTGGTGCCTGTAAGGAAAAAGAGCGGTGAAATCAAGTTGTGCATGGATTTTTGAAACTTGAACAAAGTGTCCCTCAAGGAAAACTACCCACTCCCTAAGATGGAATTTATTCTGCAGAAGGTAGTTGGGTCCCAAAAGATGTCTATGTCGGATGGTTTTTCAAGTTACAATCAGATCATGGTACACCCAGATGACCGGGAAAAAACAACTTTCATGACACCATGGGGGAAGTTCATGTACGCCAAGATGCCTTTCGGTGTGATGAACGCTGGAGCTACCTTCCAGTGGGCGATGGATATAACATTTTCTAAGGAAAAGGACAAATTTATCATGATCTATCTGGTTGACATCATAGTGTACTCCAACTCCGACGAACAACACCTTGGGCATCTAAAGAAGGTCTTCCAAAAATGCATAAAGTTCGACATATATTTGAATCAGAAGAAATCACATTTCGGGATGTAGGAAGGGAAACTGTTGGGGCACATCATCTCAAAGGAAGGTATAAATATAGATCCTAGTAGGGTTGAATCCTGAAAATTAGCACTCTACGCAGCAAGAAGCAAGTGTAGTCCTTTCTGGGAAAGGTGAATTTCTTGAGAAGATTCATCCTGAACCTAGCGAAAATTATAAAACATATCACTAGCATGCTCAGAAAGGGGAATGAGATTAAATAGAACCCCAAAGCCAGGGAATCATTTGAATATATCAAAGTAGCACTGACCAAATCTCCCATGTTGGCTAGCCCAAACTTCACAAAGGACTTCATCTTGTTCTCATTCGCATCAGAGCATAGCATTGTTGGCGTATTGTTACAGAAAGACGATTATAAATTTGAGAAGCCTATAGCCTATTTCAGCAGGACATTGAGGAATTCTCCACTGAGGTATGATATTATGGAGAAACAAGCATACACCTTAGTGAAATCCCTAATAGAGTTCATAACTTACATATTACATTCCCATGTTATTGCTTATGTGCACAACAACTTAGTCAAGGATATCTTGACTTAGCCTAACCTTGAGGGAAGAAGAGGTAAGTGGATCGTGACCAATCTGGAATATAACCTTGAAATCAAGCCCACAAAGATGATAAAGGGATAGGGCCTCGCACAACTAATGGTGCAATCGAACTACGATGTTCTAGGAATCAACTTCATTGTTGATCTATCAGAGAACCCTCAAGAAGAAACAACCACACAAGTGTCTTAGAAGTTCATTAATTCACCTTGGTATACAGACATCATTTATGTGTTGATAAATCTGGAAGATCTTCCAGGGTTAAGTAAGACCAAGGCCAAATTCTTAAAGCTCAAAGATACTAAGTTCTGCATCTTGGATAACTCCCTCTATTGGAAAGGCCCGGGAGGGATATTGCTAAGTTGCTTACTAGAAGACAATGTGGAACAGGCTATCAGTGAATTCCACAAAGGAAACTGCGGAGGACATCACTACTGAAAAACCATTGCGCATAAAATTCTAAAGGAAGGTTACTATTGGCCTAACATCTTCACGGATGTATACAAAGAGGTCTCCAGTTGCCACAAGTGTCATATTTTTTATGGAAGGAGAAAGATACAACCCATGTCACTAAAATCGATCTCGGTCGAAGCGTTGTTCATGCAATGGGGCCTAGACTTTATGGGAGAGATTCATTTGCCATCCTCGGTGTAGCACAGATGGATACTTACAACCACAGACTACTTCACGAAATGGCTCGAAGAAATTCCAACAAAGAAGGCTACTGAAACAATCATCATTTAGTTCTTGGAGACCAACATCCTATGTAGGTTCAAGTTCTCTATCAATATCATCACGAATAACGTGACCGCATTTAAGTCCAAGAAAATGGAAAAGTTTTGCAAGGATTACAATATAACCCTGGGACATTCTACAACATATTACCCACAAGGTAATGGGTTAGCAGAATCATCAAACAAAAGCTTAACCATGATCATTAAAAGACTCTTGTAGGACAATAAGAAGGTCTGGCATAAGAAACTCATTTACGCGTTGTGGGTGGACAGAGTCACTACCAAAAACTCCATTTCCACATATCCATTCCAAATCGTATATGGCGCGGACATGGTTTTCCCTACCTCACTAGGATTTCCTGTCAGGAAGTTACTACAAGAAAAAGAGGTCAAGCTAGACAACATGCAGAGAAGGATAAATCAGTTAATTCACGTGCAACAAATGAGGGAGAAGGTATACAACTGATCACAACTTCACCAAGACAGGATGAAGAAAACTTTCGACAAGCACTCTAAACAAGAGGAATTTCAGGTGGAGGATCTAGTGCTAAAGTGGGACGCGAGAAACAAAGATAAGGGGAAGCACATAAAATTCGATCATGTTTGCACGGGCCCTTTCAGAATCTGCACGTATCGTGGGAACAACGCATATTTGTTAGAAGAACTTAATGGAGAGGCCACTCATTGGGGGCCTGTAAATGACAGGTTCCTTAAACACTATCTGGTGCAGTAAGGTCCATTTAAGTTTCACGTCATTGTAAATAGTCATTTTATTTTTGTTTTCAAAGAAGGAATTTCTAGTCTGTGTGTCAGCAGAAAATTGAATCCCAGAGTGAAAGCCCTAAGTTTATGCTAAGCCTTGTCAAAACTATGTCAAGAAGGTCTAAGTTATGTTTTTCTTTTCCATTGTTTTAGAGTTTGGAAATCGAATAAGGCCCAATAGTCAGGCACCTGGTCTAATTTTCTTCACCACCACATTGGGATCATAGACTCCCCATTGGAGCCAACTGCTAGAGCCATCAATTTTTCAGTTAGATTCAGTATTATTCAATTTAGAGTCTGTGTGTCAAAGCGTGTGATATCAGGTACTGAACAACGAACAGGTCGAAGTGAGCAAGTGGTTGGTTGGCCCTTAGAGTCGAGAAGGGATGCCAAAATCAAAACATGTGTAAATGGTAAGGGTATTTTCCCAAAGATTCGATCCTATCAGAAGAGAAGGTTTTACGTGCCTTTTCCAGGTGATGGAGGAAAGTCTGTCGGCCACAGCAGAGATCCCTCTGCGTGGTGAGAGGTGGTTTAAAGGCATGCCTTTAGATGTGTAGTGCTATGAACATTTCATCAAGGGATATTGTTTAAGTGATAAATTCGAAGCGGGCATTCCAAGTAGATATTTGCAAGAGCCCTTCGAAAACTCTTGGGAGTAATTAGGAAATATTTCACCAGTGAGGAAAGGTTTGATAGAATACATTTGCATCACATTAGATTGTCGATGCATTTCACAGGAAGGAGACCATTAAATATTCCGTTCTTCTTGCACCAAATCCTCCGAGAAATGATAGACAACACTCGGGCTGAAGCAAACCAACCGAAGAAGAATTTATCTCATGTCTAGTTGGTTCAATTGTTGATAGTTGAGGAATTGAGGCGATTGGGAAACAACTGGGATTGATTTCTACTTACATCGGACATTCCCAAGGATCCAAAAGGATATTTCCCTCTACCCACGGAAAGGGTGACATCACATCATGCAGTGGATGAGATGAGAAGGGATGCGGAGGAAGGAAATACATTAGAAGCCCTATCCCTCCAAAAGTCGATACCCTGGAGAAGGGGCAGGCCAAGGAATAACAAGGAAGTCGGGGAGACCTAAGTCCCGAGCGAGTCACGCACAAAGTCATCCGCCGAAGAGTTACTCATGCATGCCATTTGGCTAGAACCTGTCGAAGTTCCAAGTCGAGAAAGCTGGAGCAGAAGGAGGAGGATAAACATTGAAGGCATGGATGTTCATGAGTCATCGCAGTAGATGAAGCAAGTGTATCTCGCTATTGTTGAGTTATACCAAGAAAACAGAGAGTTGAGACAACAATTATCAGCAAAGACCCTCGAAGCATCAACATCACAAGGTTGCGAGGGAAATGTGACTTGGCTAAAGAGACAGCTCAGGGAAGCGCAATATACAATCATACAGTTGTGCCAAACACAGAGGATGTTGGAAGAAAGGAATGTAAAACACTTCAAGGAATGTAGACCGGCCATGGAGAATGTCTGTGCATCTTTGGCCAATATGCAGAAGAAGCTGAAAGGGAATGCAGTTCTGCAAAAGAAAGAGATGAATATATAAAGGCACAACTGGTCTCTCAGGAGGAAACTTCGGGTATCAAGACTGTAGACGAGAGCATAAGCATGATTAACCGACTCTATTTTTTCTCTTCTTAGACATGGCACATATTTTGTTTCCCCATGTCCTATTTCCTACCGAGAGTTAGAGACTCTGACAGATATCCACGTGAAAAACATACGACACGCAGCAATGGAATCTCATATATTGAAAAGGACAGGTGTACTTTGGGCGAGCGATAGTTTGAATAAAGGCATTGCTCCCTAGATCAATTGTCATTTTGGAGGCACCTACGATGGTCTGTAATCACCCGCCACATGGACGCACCAACAAATGATCACACAACAGAAATCAAAGCCATTACAATGGGTGGTAGGAGTTTGATGGAGAACTTGATCGTCCAGATACCCTGTCAAAGGAAAGCATCGACACATCACTATCTAACGACGAGATCTTGCTGAAGACTGAATCATCGTGGAAAAGACGAGCAGCTATGATGTGACCGAGTACAATCAATTTCTATCTTTAGTAAAGTGCCATATGAAGAGTCATCTGAAAGAGAGTATTCAGAGCCTAATTTCTAGGGATAGTAGTCAAAACACAGGCTAGCCCAAGCGACACACCCTGGTCTATATATTCCATCTTTTCAGTGTAAGTCAGGTTGGTTGGAAAAATAGTGTAGGCAATGACTATTGGATGTATCTTTGAATTCGACTGAAATTTAATGCAAAGGTCCTAAAGCTTTGATGAAAAGATTCTAACGGTGACAGTTTGATGTATTGTATTATTTATTTTCGTATGTGCTTTCATGTGTTCTTTATATTCACATCTATATTTTCTATCTAAATTGAAACGTGATTTTGAATCTAGAATTCACCACGCGGTGCTCTAGATTTGTACCATTTAGACGAACTATGTTTCTTCTAAGCGAACTCCAAACTCATCCCCAACGGTGCTCCGAGTTGCTTCATGTGTTTTTCTCTCGCCACACAGAATGATTTTTTTGAACTTAAAATTGTTTCTCATTTAGCCTTTATCCTCTCAATTTTATTCACTAATTCATTTGTTTCTATCGTTTTCTTAAATCGACTCCATAGCCCAAGGTCTTGATTTATTTCTCCAATAGAACTAGAAAATATCGTTTAAAGTTGTTAAATGTAGCCGATATTTTAAAGCCATATCCTGTGCAGAGACGAAGTCTGTAGAGAGATCCCTCTCTAGGTATGAAAGGCTAATTTCGGGCCTCAAAGTTGGTTTGCAGGTTTCCTCTCTCATTTGTTTTCTCAGTTGAACAAAGTTTACATAGCAGTAACATACTCCTCAAATACTATCTAAGTTTTTACTTCACTGAATAAATTCCTTATGTTCTTTCATCATTGAAGCACCACTTCCACCAATCCATTGTTGTTTGTGACAATTGAGATTCAAGCACACTTCACCATCATGAATTTCTTGGTTTCTTCCACTTAGCAAAACAAAGATATGAAATTCATCCAGTTTCCTCACAAATCCAAGAATAATGTGATACTAAGGTCCTAATTCTATCTTTGTCCATACCACTGATGTTAGATTTCAAAGACTCATTCTACATAGCTCCATTTTTCATCTATAAGTACTTCTCACACTCATGCACATGGCCATAAATGGAAGAAAATAGATTCATTGATTTCAACATGGATCCCAATGCTACAAGTATTGAGTAATATATGATTAATGAAGGAATCCATAAGTAGTGTGGTGAAATGTTAGATCAATTTATCTAAATGTTTGGGAAAATTGTGTGGACTAAATCACACCAACCACATTTGCACAAATTATATAAAGGGAATTTGGTGGAAATATTCCTTCCAAGGTGAAGATTGATAATTACATTCCTTTATAATTCAAAATAAATATTGATGTTGAAGACATCAATGAGTGGTTTAGAATGTTCTAGACATATTTTGATGTTGACAACTTCAATGATGAAAAGAAGATGTACAACTTAGGACAATGAAGATTTCATTGACCACCAAGGCTTGGTGGGGATGACATAGTTAACAATGTGAAGAGAATGGTGCATCCATCACTTCATGGAGTAGTTGTGTGCACTTTATGCATACATTATACCATAAAAATATTAGGTAGATTCATATGTGAATTGTAAACAACTACACCAAGGTTATGATCAATCAGTGGATGGTTACATGAAACATGTTTCATACTCTCATGGTGCATTTGAAGATCAAGGAAACATAAAAAATAAAAATAAAATTCTCAAGTACTGGGTAGGCTATACCAATATATCAATAAGAAACTAGAATTCTTAGCTATGGATACACTTGGGATGAACAAATGCTAGTGAAAAATATTAAACATAAGCATGATTAATAACATGATGTGAGTGATTATGAAAATGATTCAAAGAATAAGTGAGCTAACCAAATTCAAGACAACAATGCACAACTTAATGAACAACCATAGGTTGAGAATGTCAAAATGGTGATCACTCAAAATATTATGACTTTATAGTATTTCTCAAAAAGTCCACATTTTTCATTTTACTTTGTCAACATTTCAGATCACTTCTTGTTGATTTTCCTGGATTCAACCCTTGGTATGCTCTGATACAATTTTGATTTTACCACTTCAACCCAACACCCGATAGTTATCTCAAAAATAAATCACTTTATCTACTAAAATCATAGCTAAGTAATCAACTAAACATGAAGCGGGAGCATAAACTAGGAAGCCAAAAAATCTCACACACAAGACACCAATATTTTTGTTAATATTATGGTAGTTGCGGGAGGTATTTACCCCCACGTGTGAACCTGATGAGAATAGA
>CBVK0100189941.1:0-13714 GCA_900067695.1 Picea abies | reverse complement strand
CGCTCTTCCGATCTCACGTATTTGATAAATGAGCTATAGATTTTGTGGGGCCAATCAACCCACAAGCAAGAAGATCAAGGTCAAGGTACATAATCACTGCGACGAAGTACTTGACAAGATGGGCACTGAGACTGCTGCGAGGTTTTTATTTGAGAATGTAGTCACATGGTTTGGATGTCCATGCATATTACTCAGTGATCAAGAAACTCACTTTCTGAATAAAACAATTGTAGCATTGACTGAGGAGTTTCAAATTCATCATCAGAAGAGTACCTCGTATCATCCTCAGGACAATGGGACAGTGGAAGCTTTCAATAAAATCTTAGAGAATGTTTTGACAAAAATTTGTCACGTAGGGAGAGATGATTGGGACTTAAGAGTTCTTGCAGTGTTATGGGCTTACAGGACTATAAGTAAAAAGTTGACAGGGCAAACACATTTCAGGTTGGTCTGTGGGCAAGAAGCAGTGATGCCAATGGAGTTTATTCTACCTAACCTGCGCATTGCAGCGATCACTGATCTATAGGACTCTGGCGCAATAGAGGAGAGATTAGCACAGTTAGTACAACTTGAGGAAGATCAGTTTGTTGCAGGTTTCCATTAGCAAGTTCAGAATGAAAGAGAGAAGGCTTGGCATGATAGACACATTAAACAGAAAAAGTTTCAAGTGGGAGACTTAGTATTACTTTATGACAGTAAATTTATGCAGCACCCAGGGAAGTTTAGAATGCACTGGCTAGGACCATATGTGATTCAAAATGTAACAGAGACAGGTGTTGCACAGTTGAAAACCCTGAATGGAGAAGTCCTTGGAGGAATGGTGAATAGAAGTCGATTGAAACTCTATAGAGACGACTGACAGCCTGCGCAGTAATCTGGAATGTGCTAGACCACATGTCTCATAGTAGTTGTACAATAGTAGGAAGGAAAAACACAAAAAAACAAATAAAAAGTTGAAAAAGGAAGAAAATCAAATAAACAATAGATATAGAAAAAGGAAAAAAATTATAGAGTACAAGGCACAAGAGATTACACAGAAGGAAAGATTATTTTGCAATAGGATAGAATTGCGTCAATTAAGCAAATAAAACACAGAAGAAAAAAATTGTGAAGCAGCAACTGTCAAAGCAGAATAATTGCGCAGTTTGGCACTGATAAGACCGTTAAATGCATTAAAGCACAGAAACGACGGCTACACAAGGGTAATGATAGGTCATAAAGACATTGTATAATCTTAAATGGAAAAAGTCACCGAAAATCATGACAGATTGGCAGTACGAGACAAAAATCACAACGGATTTGGTAATAGAACTGCATTTATTTAACCATTCATCAACCACGTTGACAAATTGAACAAGTTAGTAAAGGCGTGATGAGCCATGCACAGTTGGCAAAAAGGCACAAAAACAGTGGAGGATCGCTAAGCATAAATCATTGTTACTAAGAGCTGCATGCAAGAGAGAGCGAACCAGAGCAAAGCAGAGCAACCCCGAGTGATTCAGAGATGAACTATAGCTACACCAGAACAACCACAGAGCAAGTAAATGAATTTGTCACACAAGACAATGGCCTCGCCAAAAGTTGGAGCGCCATCAACAACGATGAAAAAGCAGTCAAAACGACCAGCAGTTACACCAAAGGTTGAGGAAATACCCGGAGCTTCGACTTCACAAGCAAGTTTCCACAAGGATTATGTGCCACCAAGGAAACATAATGTATCGCCAATCAAAGTACCAGCAGATGGGAATTACCCGCTGGCAACATTACCAATCCCACCTGGTGTAAGTATTGAAGGAGACATGCTCAGCAAGGTTGCCAGCCTCAAGTTCATGGATCATGATATCACCGACGAGCAGAAATTCCCTAAGCTGGCTAGAGAAAAATACTTGTGCGCTAAGAGCATATCAGGCATAGAGCATAAGAGAGATAGTCTTGGAGACACAAATATGGGCAACCAGACTGGAGAAGTCGGGCATACTGAACTTGATAGATCCCACACTTCGCACGCAGTCTGAAAATCAATGCCTGTGTGAAATTACTAATCAGCTACGTCCATGGGGGACATTATGGCTTGACCCCAAGTGTCAATTGATACTGTGTTGATTGCGTGGATCACAGGGCTACCGAAATCCGACGAGGATCCGGCCATTTTGTTCAACAAGGCAAGGGAGAGAGCCTTATCAGAAACAATGAAGGAAAAATTCCACACTTTCAAGGGGAAAAGGGGATTGGATGTTACAAACATCCATGATGACAGTGTTTGATTTGCAACGCAAGTATTTACCTGCAAGTTGTTACGCAAATGTCAAAAGGATGAAGTACTAGCTATAGTGATTGCAGCTGCAGAAAAATGCGTTGAAGCGGTTTAAATGAATTGGGCCACCTTCTTGGTGAACCAATTTTTGGAAGTTTGTATTGAGGCCCAAGAAAAGGGCACAAAATTTCATTATGCATTGGTTTTTTATCTTGATTGCATTGGTCGAATGGCAGGAACTAGGCTACTATCAGCAAATGGGCACATCCGATAGAGGAAGTATGGTCGTGCGGTATGCCAACCTATGGCATACACCAAACAAGAGAAGGCTACAGGACAATAATGTCACATTCTTTGTATACTTTGATACTATCATGTATCTAATCAAGCATACGTTGCACATCTCAGGAGAGATAGTGGAAACATACAAAGACATTACGCGATTCAAAGCAGGCATGAACCACATGTATGTGTAGGCAAAGAAGGACCTAGAGCGCTAGTGGTTGCCAACCAACTATATGTTGACATCAGAGGATGTATGCCTAATTGTGAATGATTGGGAAGATGGGTGGAAAACCCCAGCAGAGAAAACGAAAAACCCGGAAGACGAAGAAGAGTAGGATAAGAGTGATGGAGAACCGAACAAGGAGCAAGGGAACGATCAGAACAATGGCGCAGGAGATACGCCTGGCCCATCAACAGCAGAAGTACAACAGACAGTCCCCACAGCATGAGCAAAACAAAAGGATAAGGGGGGAAGGAACTAGTAGGAGGGGCGCACAAGGAAACCCTAGTTTATACTTTAACCAATGACAATATGGACCGCATAGGTTACTAAGTACGGGACGCCACGGAGGAAATCATTGAGGAAGCAACCAGAAAACAAGCAGAGTAGCAACAGAGGGTGCAGGATCAGTTGGCAACACTCCAGCAGCTCTTAGCAGCAGCCAGCATAACAAAAGAGCACAGGACCGAGGGAGGACGATAACAAAAGAGCGCAGGACCGAGGGAGGACCATCCATAATTCCAGGGAAGGAAGCAGAGAGTGCACATCCAGTCTTAACCAAGCTAACAGCCAGGCACAAAACACTCCAGGTTGAGATGAATGCACTTGAATTTCCAACGTTCAAATTATAAGAACAGGTGACCGTGTTAGGACACCTGAACATAATGATATCGAGGATGTCGATACAAAGATTACAAGACTTGCAAATAGGCCTATTACAAGAGATTAAGAGCCGAGGAGATGAAGCACACCAGGAGCTGACAAAAATAATGACGAAAGGGCTCAGCTACAGCAACAATATGACGTTGCGCTCCAGCAGAAGAAGGAAGTTGAAGGTCAAGTGGAAGAAGTAATGAAAGACAAAAACAAGGTCGAGGAAAGGGTAACGGAAAAGGATGAAGCCGAAATTATAGCGCAGAAAACACAAGCAGTTGTCCAAAATTTATACAAGGCAATTCCGGAAGTCTCAATAGTAGTAGAAACTACTATGGAAGAACAAGAATTGAAGATCGACAAAGTCACCAAAGGCTTCTAATCGCAGATATCAGACCTACAATTGCGTAGTGCGCCAGGCATGCCACCAGAAGTAAGAGCAAGCACGGAGAGAACGACGATGACAGCAGTCGTCAACATCAAGAAGGTGGAAGAAGAGTGCGCCAAACTCTGTGAGGAAAGTGCGCAGATATGGACAGAGTTAGTGGAAGATCCTGAGATGAAGGCTGTGGAGTCCAAATTAAGAGAAGCGCAGGAAAAGAAACAGCAAGCTTCAGAGAAAATAATTGCACTTCCACCAGTTGAACGTATGATAGCTATTTTGGCTCAGAGGCAGTCATACATAGAATATGAGGTATCAGCAGAAGATCCTTCAACAGCATTTAGGACCGTTGCAGGAAGAAACAGTGAGGGTGATAGGTGAATTGGCCACTACACAGGGCAAGATAAAACAAGCAACTCAGGAAGCAAAAAAAAAACTTACAGCCTTGACTACGCAGGGGGTTAAAGAGATCGTACAAACAGAGGCAATGATACTCAAAGAAGTGGAGGTAGCAAAGGCAACCTCCCAAAAGTTCATTAAGGCATGGAAGAGCAGGCAACAGGCCTGAGTGGCTTGGGACGAACCATAGGTGAGTGTAGTTTTGAATACAATTTTGATAAAAATCCTAAGTGTAAAAGAAGTGCGTAGAAGAAGAAGGAAGACTAGAACAGTGCGCAGAAGAAGGAAGACTAGGGCAGTGTGCAGAAAGAGGAATAAAGCAAAGAGAAGAATAAAGAAGAGAACAAAGTTGGAGAAGAAAGCAGACGAAAAGGATGGATGACAGCCCAATGTTCTAAAGATAGAAGGACGCACAAAAGCAGGAAGAACAACAGTTAGAGTGCAAAAGCAGCTTGCAGACAGAAAAGCAAGAAAAAGCAACCCGAACAACCAATTAACTTGAGTAGTCATGCATTGTAATAAGGTTTTGGAATGAACAAAGTAGGGTTTTAAGCCCTAAGTTTTATGTATAATATGTAATGGGTTGGGAGAGTAGGGGTTCTCTTCGAGTTGGTTCGTCATTTTCTAAGTTCTCCGTTAGTTATTGTTATGGTTTTGTTCCATTGAAGATGGGAATCTATGTCTGAATACTAAGGAGATGATGCAAAGAAAGAGAGAGAGGCTTGCACTAAAGAGCGACTAGGCAAGGAGAAGAGAAAGATAACCATGATGTACCTTTGTAAGCGCAGTGCGCAAGCCTGAAGCAATTACCAAACGCATAATAAAGAAGCCAGTCGTTGTGGACGTAGCCCAGAGTTGGGTGAACCACATTACATGTTGTATTGAATATATTTTGTGTGATTGCTTATAGAATTTGTCTGGATGCATATTAGAGTAGATTTGTCTTATGTGTAATCGCGGTGCAATACTTATGACTGTTACAGTAACGAGTTTATGTTGTAATCTGGAACATAATGGTAATGTGAATCTGAGAATCACTAAGTAACTGAAGAAGAGCACTTGCAGAGTAACGTGCACAGAACAGATAATTAAGAATGAATAGAATAATAACCTCACCTTCCCTCACCACTGCAGAAGCTTGGTCCCTACAGTCCCAATAGATACCTCGGGTGAGACTTCATCTACACAGGCAGGTGATGCTGAAAAGTCTGGTGTCTGAAGGGTTTTGTTGGTCAAAAGAAAACTTGAACCTAGGATCTTACAACCGTGCGCAGCGCCAACACCATATATACCTATTCACACCTACACATGAGACCCCTTTACTATTAGGCCAACCCTATTACGTATATATTCACATTACATGTACATTTAACCACATATATGCCCCCCTTGGGATCATATCATCTACATTTAACCCTATATATGCCCCCCTTGGGTTATAACAATGTTGCCAACAATAATCTTTGATACATCCTCATCCAATTATGAAACACAGACATATAAAAGAATATATTATTAATTATGGTTAAGCGTGTGTGTAGTATGTTCCTTTGAACTTAAAAGAATTGTTGAGAATTAAATCTCTAATGCAACAGCCTTGAATTTGTTTACGAGCAGAAGGTAAGAGAAGATGATGAGAACCCAATAAATAATTGATACTGATTCAATCTACAGAGAATTTCAGAGGAAGATTCTGATAATAAAGAATTATACAAAGGGAACAGAAGCACAAGACTTGAAAAACAAGACATAGCAAAACCAAACTTGATACAATTTGCAAATGCAAACAAAGCTAGCCTGTGTCAGCAAATCACCTTCAAAAAGTATAAAAACTGAACTAAAGTGAATACAATAGAGTCAGCTCAATAACCCATATAAGCAAAATTTAAGAGCTTAGAAAAATCCATAAGCATACAGCCAAAACAAAGAACAGCCAAAACAAATAATTTAAAGCTCATTCAAGAAAATAATACATATTGGCCAAGCAACATTACTGAAGAGCTTAGAAAAATACATAAGCATACAGCCAAAACAAAGAATTTAAAGCTCAGTCAAGAAAATAATACATATTGGCCAAGAAACATTATTGATGACATGCTTTTTAAGAAATGCCCTTTTCCTATATCTAAAACAGTATATGTATGACAAATGACCGAATTAGCATTTTGGGACAACCCAGACAAAACAATTTGAATAATGGTGCTTACCCTTCTTGGTGCAAATCGTTTTAATGTAATAAATTGCACAACAAGCACCAATGGTTCTTGCGAACTTCATTTGGGAGTTTAAATCATAACAGAACACCAAAAGCTTCCTTACTCTTCAATATCATTCTTATGTGATTTTGGTAATTGAACAAATAGATGTCTTGAATAATGATTGAAACTGAGATTATACCCAAAAGACCATAACACACTGAACAGACTTATTATAACTATTGAATCCCACAGAGCAAGGCTATTCAAAGGAAAGCTCAAGCAAATAAGGCATTAACAACAAACTCAAGCCACAAACATTTTTGTCTAAACTGATGAATGTGACGGAAAATAGAAGGCTATTAGAACAAAAAACTACAAGGTGAGAATGGTGAGACCAAAGATATCTTTGAAAAACAGAATACCTGACCATTTCGACTTGAGAAAACATGGAGACGGATAACATGCACTAGTACTACATTCAGTTCTCAATGGTAATCCTAAGAGGACACAGAGTGCTACTAATACAAAGCTGGCTATGTGTAAAGTCTGTTCGAAATGGACAACTCAAGACTCGAGAGCACTAGAAAGCATAATGTATGTTTGAGCATATAAAGAAATTACTTTCTCATTAAAAAAATTTATTTGGAAGTGCTTGAAGAAGCATCTCCAAGGAGCTACACTACATAGAGCGGATTATCTCTAGCTTATGTGCAGATCTAAGGGACATCAATTCTGCCAAAATCACGCAGCACTTCACCTGGCCTCATCCTTTTGAAACTCATGCCACACAAGTGGGGCAGACTACAGCAAGAATGGAACTCTGATGAACAACTTAACACTTCTTCAGCCTCACCAGTGAACCAATGCCGTGTTGGCACTAATTATAAGTTTTTGATCAAGGTCTGATTGACAAATAGTTATCTGAGTCTCAGTCGCCTGCTTTGAGTTCATGTTTGAGTTTGACGACCATGAAATTCAGCAAAAACTCGATGGTGCAAAACCAGTTACCATGTAATAAAATTCAGTATTAAATTCAAGAAACCATATAATTCAAAATATTCAAAATTTAAAAATATATATATTAAAATTCCATGCGCTCATTAAACATATATGATAAAGATGAAAATTACCTGCCAGTGTTAAACATATATTTCAAAAAAGACTATATCATGTTAAAAATTTAAGGGTTAGGTAAGGTTTTACAAACTAGGTTTTTTGCTTTTTTTCCTATTAAAAAATGAATTTGATAAAAATTCGAATAAATTCAAATATAAACCAGCTTGAAGTTTGGTGAATTTTGAATTTCAAGCTTGAATTTCATCACCAAAAGCGGTGACTATATGCTGATCTGTTTTTTCACTTTAACATCATCGATAAAGTGGGTGCTAAAACAAAGAACGACACCATCTAAAATGTACCATCTCAATTGTGCCCTCTGATCTGAGACTTGCACCGCACCTCATCCCTCTCATTGATGAATTTGTTATTGAAGTATAAGTCAAATTGTTTTTTCAATCACATCATCAAGAAAGTCGGTGCTTAACAAGAGCAAAACCAGCGAAAAATATCATCCCAATTCTGTCATCTAATTGGAGACCCCCAGAATAAGCCCCAAAAGCATACTTATAGTTATGTGTAGTAATACAAAAGAAGAGAATAAAAATGAAGTGGCAAAAAGCCAATGGGATGCCAGTTCACTAGTGAGGGAGGATAATGGATTGTTACACCATCCACCAAGATCCACTCTAGGGAAGGTCCCTGCACCGCAAAGGGCAGACTTCCTTCAGCTTTGATGCTATGTCTGAGTGATATCTATTGTGTACAAATCGTCCAGGACTTGCACCTGGCCCTATCCCTTTGAGACTCATACCATGCAGGTAGGCAAGACCGCAGCAAGAATGAAACCCTGGTGGATGCTCAACACTCTGCCAACCTCACTAGTGAACCAACAACCCATTGACGCTGATTATAAGAAGATCAAAATCTGATTGAAAGTGTTATCAAAGTGTTAATAAAATGACATCCAGAAAATGGGTGCTAAAAAAGAACAAATCATCTGGAAAAACATGATCCTAATTCTGTCACCTGATATAAGACCCCTCCGAAACAAAAGTCCCAAAGGCATACTTATGTCTAGTACTATACAAGAAAAGAATAAAAATGCAGTGCTAGAAAGCCAATGGAGTGTCGGTTCAGTAGTGAGCAATGGAGAATGATGGCCTGTTAAACCATGCACCAGGTTCCAGTTGAGGGGAGGCCGCTGCACTGCAAAGAGTGTCCTTCAGCTTATGTACCAGGTATAAGGGATATCCATGGCGACAAATCTTCAAGGGAATTGCACCCAGCCTTATCCTATCAAAAATCATGGCATGCGAGTGGGACAGACCTCAATGGTGGATGGCTTAACACTCCATCAATCTCAGAAGTGAATCTATGCCACATTGGCACTGAATATAATTTTATGATCAAATCTGATTAAAAAATATTATCAAAGTATATGTTGATTATTTTTTTCACCTTTAACCATCAGAAAACAGGGGCTAAAAACAGAACAAAGCCATCTGAAAACTATATATGGGAAGTCCCTTGCACTTGGTAGCTCAGTCCGGCCAGGTGTATGTCTTGGGCAATTTTGACAGAAGAAATGCTCTCAGGCTGTGGCAATTTAGTGGAGTGTAACAATGACCCTAATCTAATTGCGTCATATGCTTGAAGAACCCCAAGAAAAAAGTCCCAAAAGCATACTTCAGCCTAGTAAAACATAAGAAAAAATAAAAATAAAATGGCAAAACCCAATGGGGTTGTTGGTTCCCAAGTGAGAACGATGGCCTGTAATTCTATGCACTAGATTCCAATATAGGGAAGGGCCCCCGCTCTTGGTAGCACGGTCAGGCCAGGCGCACATGTCTTACGCAATTTTGGCGGGAGATGCTCTCATGCCGTGGCAGTTTAGTGGAGTGTAACAAAAATGACCTAATCCAATTGCATCATCTTATTGTAGAAACCCAAGAAAAAGTCCCAAAACCATACTTGTGTCAAGTCATGATAATAAAATGGCAAAAAGCCCATGGATTTTCAGTTCACCAGGGAGAGGATGATGGATGGCTAACCAGGTTTCGATTTAGGGGAGGTTTACGGCACTTTTGAGTTTTGCAGCTAGGTGCAAGTTCTGAGTGATTTTGATAGAACAGATGCCCTTATCAGGTGGTTGAGTCCTCTTCAGCCCAGACAATTGAAGATTCAACGGTGAAACATCACTTACCAAGATAAAAAAATCAATTATAAATACAATGCCAATGGTAATCACAAACACACCTTGGTTAGCATCTCTGAAATGATATTTCCTTCCATCAGCTCAGGCCCAGCTTGTACGCCATTGTCTTTACAATCGGGAGGGTTCTCAAACAGAGAAAGTGACCATTGCTTATAAACGACTCCAACATCAAAATAAATCAATCCACTGCTGGGAATGTCCACACGGATACCCTTAACTGGAAACCAGAGAAAGAGCTCCTGTGCAACAATCCCTGAAAGCCCACCGATCTGACCATAACTGAGATTGCCCTTTACAATTTTCTCATAGTAGACCTGATTCTCAAACTTGGCATAGCAGGGCTTATCCAAATGAACTTCAAAGTTCCCCTGTTCATCCACAGTAAAGTTCTTCACAGCATTGGGCAGGAGGCCTTTGGGCAGGCCATTCATCTGCAAAGCATCATAGATGGTCTGAGGCTTATCAGAGGAAGCCATGAATGATGAAGCCTCTGTTGTTAACCCTATGAATAATATGAGCAAACCCAAGACGCATGATTGAGCTTCCATGTCTGCTGAAGGTATTCTCAGGCCTGGATCCGAAGCTTACAACAAAGAGATAGCAACTTTGAACTTAAAAGCAGAAGCGCGTTAAATCAATTGATCCCAGAGGTTGACAGGGAGACAGGGAGAATATGTAGGAAAATACTATTAGATATCACAGTTGATGGAGATATGAATGACAGAGAAGGGAAGGGGCAGAGGGTGCATGTGACCAGCAAGGCTAAATCAATAATTTTCACAAAGGTTTTTGTCTTGGTTCATGATTAGATGCCTATTTTAGAGTGGGTCTCACTCTGCCTAATTTTTTATCGGCAAGGTGTGACCCAGGGCCAACTACTAATGTGTTGTTTTGGGTAGTGTAGGATGACAGCTAATATGAAACACGGAATCAATAATTAAATGTAAATGTCCTTGATCAGGGCCTCGAGCCTGGCTACACCGTATGTAGTTGGCAGCGACGATCAAACCAACTGATTTTTATTTGTCGTTGACAAGTTTCAATCGTCATGATCTACTTGTTTACAGTTTTGTATACAATGGGTTTTTCTGGTGAGGGTCGCTCTCCAAATCGCCTTTGTCGAAAGGATGTGGTTTCCGTGATGAAGGTCACTATCTAATTGAATTTTTTTATTTTTGTTTTTTGTGTATATGTTTTATGTTTTGGTTTTGATGATGATGATGATTAATGTTCTCTAAGACTGAATTGGTCTATCGAACCTTAAGAGAATAAATGAATACTTGTGATTCTTTAGAATTTTGTTTATATGCTCAAAAAACATTAAGAAAAACTTTCCAAAATCACCATACTTTTATTCAGTTAAGATATTAGAAAAATTAATAATGTAATTAAATATATATATATATATATATATATTTATTAATCTTCTATGTTTTGGTTTTTGAAATATTATTTGTTTAATTTTATTCAAAATTTTACAAAAACTTATTGAATCTATAAATTTTAATGATTAAATATATATAATTGAAATCTATTTATATATATCAACAAAAACATTTAAACACTTTTTTTTTAATTTAAATATTTAAAAAAAAAACAAATTTTCAATAACTATCACGTTATACATATTTGATGGACCGTGTATTTGATGGATAATAGTATCTATACGATTGTAATGTATTATGTATTAGAACTTAATATTTTTGTTAAAAGTATAAATTGTTATTCTAGATAGTAATGTTTATGACATTTCAAAAGTTTTAAATTGACATCAAATAAATTAGAAATAACAGATAAGGTGGTTGGCCTTTTTGCATTTGTCACATGATGCTATCTAATAATGATAAGTTTCCATTTGTTCCACTTACCATCTGAAAAGGTACGCACTCGTAATAAAGTAGATTGAGACCCTACTAAATGAATGTGTGAAAGTGTTGGTTGATCCTGAAATGGTAGTGAGTCACCAAATTTTACATATTGATGGCGATGTTTATATTCTTTTATTAGTAAATTTTTCTATATTGATATGGGGAGAGTCATAAACTTCAACATCACATTGAAGAATTATAAATCTCAACACTACATTATATTAACACAATATAAAGTCATTTTCAAAATGAGAGTGGAAGATTTGAAAATTATGCTTTATTTTTTTCAAATATATAGAATGATTTTTTTTCAAGCAGAAAAATTTCTCAATTATATTAATATATAATTTGGTTTTTATAGAAAGAATACATCATTGTCAATATGTCTATCGCCGTCAATTTTTTTTTCAGTCAAAACAAGAGTGAAATATCAAGAGTAATACTACTACAAGAGATAAAAAAAAATGTATACTAAAAGAAGTAAAATAAGAGTGTGATCCAGAGTATTGATTGTCCCTATACTGTAGTATAATATGTCCTCAAAAATTGAAACATAAAATAACAACCTTCAATCTGCCTGGGTAGACAGCTAGGAACTGAAGATATAAACACTAATATAGATTTAGAACATGTGGAGGACCCTCATGCCCATCAACCCAGTGGTTGTAAGTGATTATACCAGCTTGTTTCTGGAGAGTGGCCTTTGAAAGTAAGTCTGTTTTTTTGTTGTACTCTCGGTATGTATGGTTGAAGCTGAGCTTCCTGAAGGTGGGTTGAAGCTCTCTTATTCTATCCTTCCAGCCCAAAAGAGAGATGACCTGTAGTTTTCCCTTGTTGTTCAGTCAATCTATAACAATTATGGAGTCACCAAAGATTTGAATTACATCAATGTTTAATCTAGATGTCAGATGAAGAGTAGCCCAGACTCCCAACAATTCATCCCTGGTGTTGGTGCCTAGGCCACATAGAATGACTTAATATGTAAGTTGGCAAGCTATTTGATATTATTTTTTCTTAAAACATTAAATGATTTTGATGAACAATTTATTATGTTGCTCTCCCTTCATAATGGTGTTTTGAGTATGATCACTCTCGTTTAATAATAGTTTTGAGTATGATCACTCTTGTTTAATAATAGTTTTGATATTGTGTTATGTAAATTTTAAATAAAAATTTACATATAAGTGTATTAGAGTGTTTATAAATATAATGGTCATCCTACTAACATAATAGTTGATTAATTGTGTGATGAATATGCATGCTTGCTCGTCCTTCCTCTCCTCCTTTATGGAATGTGTTGTGTGGGTGCATCTATATGGATAATAAGTAGTGATATACATTGAGTTTAGAATCTTGGAAAATTTGTGTGACTTTGAAATCTCCTCTTTTCTCCTAATATATATGAGTGTGTGTGTGTGTGTGAATTTAGAGTATGTGAATTGGATTTAGCTTAGTTGGTTGGGAGGAATGATTGTTATCCTCTCCACCTAGGTTCAATTCTCGTAAGTGACATGTTGAGCTCCTAACGAGTTGATCCGGATTATTTTCAGCACAAAATGAGAGCGCATATATAATAAAGAAATGTACAGAGATGTATCAGATATCCAACAATATAATAGAAATATATCATAGATATAAACATAGAGATACAGTAATACATAATTTCTATTAATGAGTGAAATGTACAGAACTGTCAAAATAAAGAGTGAAAGACTCACTAGAATGGTGGAAGCTTATCTCTGAGAAGAGATGTAACAGTTATGCTCATTCGTAAGAAGATGATTACAATGAGGCTCTAAAGGCCTTTTTAACATAAAGAAAATCAAAAACCCTAACCTCGAAAGATGAAAAGCCAACAGTTTTGTGGACCCCGTTTTGGGTAGTTTGGTGTATCAACTTCTCAGGGGCATAACTTCAGCATACGATCTTTGTTTGGGGCGCACAATAGCTTGTTGGAAATGTATCGTCGAGGATATTCATTTTGGAACCTTATTTAAAGCCTTTGGCTATCATTGAGGTGCTTGATCCTGAAAAAACTTCATTTAGACCCTCAAAATGGCCCGAAAGTTTAGGAACTGAAAACCTGCTAAAAATAGTAAGTTGCCAGAAGACTGTTTTTTGCCAGTTGGAATAGGTGGGTGTGATCCAGGTGGATATCGGTGGCCACCCACCTTTTTCGA
>CBVK0100189940.1:0-13714 GCA_900067695.1 Picea abies | reverse complement strand
CTCTCTGGTGGCATCCCAGGTAACTCCTCCGGGAAGACGTCTGAAAACTCTCTCACAACAGAAAGGTGTTCTAGGCCTTTTGCTACTCCCTTCTTGTTTAATGCAAGGATCGCATAAAGATTACATCCCTTGTGCATGCTCTTCCATAGCTGCAAGGAAGAGATGAACCTCAGGGAAACTCCTTGGTTCTAGCCTACAATCACGTGTCTCTAACCCTCATCATCAACCAAGCTCAATTGTTTCATCTTATAGTTGTGTATCGCCTCATGCGATTCCAACCAGTCCATACCGATCATGACATCATAAGATCCTAAGATTGTGACGTACAGGTTGGCCCTGGTGACAAACTCTCCCAGGTTAAGGGTACATCCCATAACCCTTCCTCCAACCTTATGTTTGGCTCCTAAATCCATCTCTACAAAGATAAACTCATCCTGTTTGACTTCCTTTACCTTAATCTTTTTTAGCGTTGCACCATAAATGAAACTCTCGGTAGCACTGGGATCTTTCAAAATACTAAGGGTCTAGTCAGCGACGGTACCTGACGTCTCGAGCACAGTTGACTAGTGATCTTCTTAGCATTTATTCACCGCTACATGCATCCGATGGGCCCTACCCAAATCTCCCACAGTAGTGGGTCCAGTTGATCCCATTGCTCTAGTCCTCTCTACTAGGCAGTCGCGCTGGTAATGTGGCTCCCCACATTCCAGCACACTGTCTTCAATCCAGTATTCCTGGCACCCAAAGTAGAAGTTGAATCCTAACATTAAGGTCGAACACAAACTAGTTGACCTCAAGTTTCTTTATAATTTGGTGTGGAGCATACCGAAGCAACTCCAAAAATAGACCTCGCACTCGGGCACCGTACGGTCGCCCTGTCGCAAGACCCTGAACTCATTGATCTGGCACTCAACAAATTCCTCAAAAGATACCTCTCCTGGAATCATTCCTTGAACAGTTCCCATGACACATCTTAGAAGGCCATGTTCAATGAAGTAGGAGCATCTTCCATCATAGAAGAGCGCTCCCCTTCAGTTGAAAGACTGGCATGCAGACCTTCAACTTGGAGGTATAGTCGCGCAGTGCAAAGCGCATCGCCAAATTTTTCAACCATGCCTTAGTGGCTGCACCATCCGGGGCACTCATAGACTTGAGAACTCATCCCTCTCAAGTTCTCGATGAATGCTAATGGTACTAGCGGGGCGTGCTACGGACCCTCAGGGGTACAAGCGCCATGGCCTCATCTCAGTGCAGATGGTGAATCTAGGCCTCTGACAATCTCTGGAAGGACCTTGTCAGACCTTAATCATCCCTTACAACAATCGGATCCAGCCCAAGGACTGGTTCATTCCCTTGGGGTTAGACTCTGAGGGTGTGGGTGTTGTAGGAAAATCTGCCTGCGGACAAGTAGATCGACCTCTAAGGTTTGACCTTAACCCTAGACAGAAAAGTGCTTATCATGGACACTGAATTTCTTTCGAATCCATCTAAGCCTAATGCATGAGAAGGAAGAGTAACAGAAGTACCTCTTAACTGACATTTGTCCCTGCACGCTCCAAGTTGCGCTCCAATCCTTTGCTCCTCGTTGAGGTCTGCGGACAAAAAAGGATACGACCACTTCCTATTCTATTGACATTAGCTTGAAAACAGATCTATCACTGAATGATAAGTTCATGTAGCATCAGACACAAACTAGAAAGAAACATGCCAAGCGTGTCATATTAATGAGAATAATGACAGCAGTACTTACAATCGTAGATGCGAATGCGACAGCTTCGTCAGGTCCTCTTCGTCTAACCCTTGTCTGAAAGATCCACAACCTGGATGGCAGTAGCTGCACCGATGGCTCTTCTCTAGCTGACTGCAGATTTCCTCCAAGATCATAAGTTTCACATATGTAATTCTTCCTTCTCACTTATGAGATCATAAGTTTGGTGTGATTCTCTCAGATTGCAACCCTCACTTATGAGATCATAAGTTTGACATTCTCTAATTGTTGTCCTCCTTTCACCATTAGAAAGCTTGCTTATATAGCCTTGGAGAGGCTCAACAATCTTGAGATATCCTTGGGGAGGTTGAGGATTTGCCTCCTTCAGTTGAGGATCTGCCCTAAGATCATGGCTGGACTAGGGATTCGAGCTCAACTGCTTTCCAAGAATGAAAATACGCTTCCCCCATTCATCTCAACAACTTAACAACCGCCCAGAATAGGTAGCGCTCCCTCAAAAGGGACATCAGAGCATTGTAGCGCACCCTGGTAGGCTTTAGGGGGCGCCAACGCTCTCAAAATCTATAACGCTCCCTCAAAAGGGCCTAGGAGCGTTATAACGCTCCCTAACAGTGTATGGGGGAGCGTCGGCGCTCCGAGATAGTGTAAGGGGGAGCGCTCCTCTGCAAAACTCAGTTTTTGAGGTGCTTTCATATGGAAAAAGGTTTGCAAGCCTGTTGACTCATTTCTCCTCTTCCAAATTAGATGTTTGAGGTGTTTCAAGTGTCTTTCTCATGTCGTTATAGGCACGACATAGGCATCATAGAAGTATGCTCTCTTGTGACACTTGCGAGCAACATGCGACACGTGCAACCTTGTGAGCAAAATGCGACACTTGCGACCTTGTGAGCAAAATGCGACACTCGCAACCTTTGTAATGACGACACTTGCGACACTATCAAAGTGAGTAATTTTGATGTGTAACAGTGGGCACTTATGGAGGCATCGCACCTCCTTCCACAACATCACATTGCGAACCTCTGTGGCGTCCTCTAATCGAGATCACCACATGGACACACTAAAGTTTTTAGTTAGCTCTAGGTTAAAAATCAAGGGTTTATTGTTGTGGAAAGCATGGTGATCCACAGTCGCAGGGTTAAACCTCGCTCTGATACCATATGTAACGACCAAAATCGTTATGACTCCAAGCGAAGAAAAAAGTGCAAAAGATATTTTTCTTTTAGGCAGGAAGGCAACAACAACAACAGTTGAACCACACAACCTGACAATGAACACACACACGCAGATCAGGAAACAGATAACAGTGACTCAACATACTAGCACAACAAGAAAATGGGCGAAGCATGCGTAAATCAAAAGAGGGAAATGACTACCCATTCGACACAACACGAAAACTCCTACAATCTAAGGACAATCATCCACAATCCCAACACAAAGGCCTTGACGACCGGTACTAGAACCTCTATGGCACAAAAAACCCATATACATGAAGACGTTACAACCCAAACTCCAACTACAACTACAATGAAACACGCCCACAATGGGAAGCACAGACTTCGGCCACATTATTACGCCTCTATCCCTCAGGGCGCACAATGATCTCCTCCTCAGGAATCATGCCGTCACAAGGCGATAAGCGTGATGGTAATCTTGGCGCAACATAACAAATCTATACCTTTAAACCAAGCTAAACCCCTCACGCTAGGACGCCGGATCATCTGTCAAATACACGATGATTAAAACCATGCACCCAAGCAATGAGAAAACAGGACGAAAAGGGATCTCACTCAATTGAAAAGTGCAACTAATTGAAGGATTTCTTGTTTCCTATAAGTCAACGTGTGGTGAAACCACTATGACCAACCACCATTTACAATTCACCTTAAGGCACAAGGTTATGCCACTGCATCAGCAGTTATCTGATCATGAGGAAACTACATCATTTATCATACAAGGAACCTTCATGTACCTGAAACAAGTCTTTACAAGTAAAAGAATTCATTGATGTATAGGGTTAATACTTATTAATTATTATATATTGGTTAAAATAACTATCTCAACCCTGATCAATTTATCTAATATTATTATCCCTTAATTTTAAATATCAGAAGAATAGTTAGTTAAACCAAAACCTTCCAATTTACTTAATTATTGCTGGACTCCAATCCCCGAACCCATCCTTGTATTTTTACACTAACTAAATATCATTATACAAATTGTCAACCTAACTCCTTGAGGTGAATCGAATAACTAACTAGATATAACATAAGACCCTTCAAGTTAAAATAAGTTTCATATGCAAATTTGTTTTTATTACTAAACAAACTCTTGTACACAACTTGACCTTGATGCATAACCTGGACTCGCTAACTTTTAAAAATCTTTTAAAACTGAAACCAGAGAGTATTTGTGTAACAAATATATCAATATATTTTGGAATCGCGGTGATTATCAATCGGTTATATCGCTTCCTTTAAGAAGGGTTAGAAAACATAAAAATAAATTGAAATGAATTAAACATGTATGTTGTCGAATTACTTAAGGGATGAAAATGCAGTTTAAACAAGGGATATTCATGTTGTCTATTAACACATGAGGTGGTTGTTTATTAAATACGCTAAGTTTGTCTAACAATAAATGACATGGATGCTTATAAAAACTATTGTGTAAATAAGAAATAGGTTGTCTAATTAATAAATATATTAATGTTGTCTATAAAATTGTTGTCGCAGTAAATTATTAAACCAATAAATTTGTTGTCCTGTCCATGCTAACACGCCTTCCAAAAACGCAGTCAAGCGATTTATAGCACACTGCTCTTTAAATATGCTAAGGTTGTCCGCTAAGGCTGTCTATCAGAATGTTGTGGTTGTTGTTAAAGGTCTTAAACACAGAGATTGATATGATAATCAATTTGTTGTCAATACCTACAGGATCGCTGAAAACAATTAAAAATCGTTGAGTTAAAGGTATTATCACTGGAAGAATCTATATATACACAAAATGGCGCCATTATGTTGCAATTATACATTAAAAATGTAGAGGAACATTTAATTAAAAACGAAGAGGATCATATCATTAAAACGCAAAGATCCTTCCTTAAAAACGTTGTCACATAAAGTATAATAACCACCATTAAAAACGTTGTCAAACAACCACGCAGGGTATAGATCCATTGTAATTAAACCAGGGATATCGATTTGTTGCCAAACATATTTTGGATGTATGGCTAGTGAAATCAAATGTAATGTTGTCTATTAAAAGGTTTGATAATTTTGTCATCTAAGTCTGGGTTGTCTTTTAAACATGACTTTTATAAGGATAAAACGCTATGAAATATGCATCAATACACTAAATTGCTATGCCATTTCCATGCTATATAGAAAAAAAAAAAATGCAGCTAAACAAATTATATCACTGCCATCCAATAGAGATAATTGTTGCAATAATATATTCGCTTCGCAATATGAGTCCATTAAATTCACATTACACTCTGTTAAATTCGTTGTAAGATTCGCAGGTAAAAATTCTATTAATATATGCAATCGCTCTATCATAAAAACATTGTCAAAATTTACTGTCAACAATAAAAACTATCAAACACATTCAATAGGAAAAGGGAATTTGCTAAGTTTTAACATAAGAATGGCGTTGAGTTTTATCACGAAAATTGCATCCAAATAAAAGGGAAAATCACAGTCAATAAATGTATAAATAAAGGGTGAATTCGTAGGGTGAATTTGCCATTAAAAGTAATAAATGGCAAAGGAAAATTGCAAGCCAGCTGTTTTAAAACGTAAGGTAAAATCGCCTTTGAAATATAATAAAATGCATTGGGGAAATCGCAATGGAATGTATTGAAATGCAATCCATAGATAATAAGAAACGTGGTCATTAAAATCATAGAGAACGAAGATGAACAATACACAGAGGTATCCAAATGAAAGAAGGCGCAAGACAATCAATCAACCAGGAACCATCAACAGGGGTAGATAGCTGGGAAAACTATCCTTCACTCATCATCCATGCATAGAAAAGAAGGGAATTAGGATCTATAGGTCTATTAACACCGAAGTGAAAACCGTCGATCCGACTCCTGGCTGACTGCTCAGGCGTGGACTGATGATCTAGCGATGAGGACGATAGATCAAGCACAATCTCTTATAATAACCATTAAAACAAATAGAACAGTCAAGCAATCAGGGATGGGTTGCCAAGGGAATCAATTCAATGCAATGAGCATAAATTTATGACAAATTTAAGCTCTTGATTAAAAACGATGAGTAAACACATTTTTATATAATAGAAGTACAGTAATGGAAGCGCAAGAACAATATTAATCTACCATTCAAAATAAAAGCATGTGTATCATAGCCTAATGTGACAGCTTTGAGTCGTTGTCCCACACGCTCTATCTAGCTCATGCTTTCTGACTGTTGCGACTTCATCGATACCTCTCAGCCAATGCTAGGGGTACTCTTCTTCCCCCTTAACCCCCCGAGCCACAAAGGGGGCACGCACACAAAACCAAAGAACAACTAGCTCCCAGCTCGCCTCGCAAGGCTGAGCTACCACTCGTCACCGAGTTGGGTATCACAACTCCGACAAGATTGGTCATTCAAGTCAAAAATTATGCAGCATAACGTTACGCATCCCAAAAAGAGATCCATCCTCCTCCTCCTCCCCCCTCCCTTATATAGAATTTCTAAGTGATTTCTTTCCCAAATTCCCATTTAATTTATTGTTCAATAATTTAATTCAGAAAAATCCTCCCTCGTACACATGTCACCCATCCCCTTAGTTGCACCATAATTTAATTTCATTAATTATTTAATTACTCCTATTTCCCTCACCCACCTAAAAGCATTCCTAGAATCGCTCCTAGTTGTCCCCATATTCCTTTACACATTTTAATGACTTACGCCCTTACTAAATTCCTAGTTGAGTTCAATTTAGAAAGTTCTTAAAGGCAAGATTCCTTACTAAGTTAGTCATTTTGCTTTTTCCTTATGTTTCCCTTTTTTCATGTTTCCCCCTTTTTCCCTTAGTTTCCTAATTCTTTTAAGTTTCCCTCTTTTTCCCTTTTTATTTAAAAATCAAATTAGCAAGTGTAGAAAATTACTTTTTTCCCCTTTTTCTTTTTAATTAATAAATTTTAATTAGCATAAGTAGAAAAACAATCATTTCCCCTTTTTAAATTTAATCCCCCAAAGTAATTTGATTTAATAAATTAATTGAATTTCTCACTCCCCTCTCAGCACTTGTTTAATGATGATTATTATTGTTATATTTATTTTTTACCACAAGTATCACTTAGACCTAGATTTTATTTTCCTAGGTTGGGTGACATTTTTAATAAGGAGATTGTTTTTAAATCTTTCTTATCACATCATTGTTCTAATGCCATCTGGGTTTATTCACTTATTAGTTAACAACGCGACGTTCCCTTTTGGATGCACTACGTGCTCCAAGGGTGCCACTCGCCTCTTTCCATTTTTCCTGCACAATGTTCCCTTCAGGACGCACTACATGCTCCAAGGGTGCCACCCACCTCTTTCTTTTTATCTTGTGTAACGTGCCTTTAGGACGCACTATGTGCTTCAAGGGTTCCACTTGCCTCTTGATTGACTTGGTAGACATAAAAAAACCCTAGATTCAATACTCCGCTAGGTGATCTTGTGGGAGACTAAGGGCCTCTAAGGAATAAGGCCCCTCCCTTATTGTGCACCCTCTAGAATCATCGTGGGTGACTGTCGTAGTCTACCCCTTTGGCATCATGGCTCTTCTCGAACTAGGTAATCACTAACCTATAGTTTGAGCCACAACATGAGTGTTAGTAGGTTGTGGCAGGGTTGTTGTCCACACCTCTCCCTCAACATCTTTGGTTGTCATGCGTGACCCCTCGACTCCACATGCGAGTCTAGTTGGAAAGCTATCGTTAGCCTACATCATCAACGAATCATGTCAGAAATAAAATCAATCATCATAACATCTAATCAAATGTGCATATGTCATATCAACAATAATCAAAACCCAATTGTCCACTCCCTGACTTGATCTAGAGTCCAAGGGTTTTCATCGATGCATCTGCATCCTCGAGGTCCAAAGTCCTACACACTCAGGAGAACCCAGTCAATAGCACCTGTCTATGTAAACACACAATATAACATATCCATAATGCCTCATAATCATGATCAAATGGCCAATAGTATAATAATTTGGATCACTTGCAAGCAAGTTTTCTCAAAGAATAAGTTCACTCAGTGTGTGCAAGAGAAGGATGTTACACTTAGCGCAGTAGAGAAATCTGTAGAAGAGATCTTGATCGACCTGATGGATGAGAAATTCATGTCTGTAGGTATACATTCATCATCAATGGGTGAATTGCAAGCATCCCCCTCGACTGGACGCCATTCTAGCCATACCGTGACTGAGAAAAGAAGCAAGCACCACAATGATCTGGAAAACCCGAAGAAGATCCTATCGGTCTTGCCCAACTACATCCCACCTTTGGCTGGCATGGTTAGTGGTGACAGCTTCCCGTGTGATTTTGAGTACATTCTCATCACTGCGTACCTCCCGAAGGGGATACGCACAGTTGGACCACAGTTGGGACTGATCCCATCGCTCAATATCAGTGATTTTAACCTGGGAGATTGAAAGAACTATGTAACGCTTGCACCACATGGGTACCTGATGAAGATGACTGTGAAGAAGCCCAATATAGTTCCCCAATCATGGATTAAAGAGATCATGCGGTCGACGATATTAAATGTGATGAATATACCCCACTTTGGTAGACATCAGGATGTTAATGCATGCATTAAACTCCTCCTGTCGTGCTACCATGGAGGTTATCTTTGGTTGCATAGTCGCATCACTATGGATCTGGCATTGATCCACCTCATTACTAGACTAAGCATGCAGGGAATAGACCCTCAGTAATTCTACCCAGGAAAGACGTGAGATCTCTCCTTGGCGCAGCGAATAAAGGAAGCCTACGATGATGTAGAAAATGGAAAGTGAGGCTACAAGGTAGCCTCCATCTAGGATGGAACAATGCGCCTAGCTTGTCAGCTGATCGCTAGAAATATCGTCAGAAAGAACTGACCGACACAAGTCACAGGGTTCATAGTCAACCTCGCAGGGAAGTGTGTCAAAGGGATGCAGATGAACTAGGTGAGCTACCTCATCAACGAGTTGGAGAAGGACTATCGTGAAGTGTAGGACCAAGGCTACGAGTTTCACTTCAGCTGGTTGCTGATTTTAATCACATTTGTTGATTGGGATATGCCAGAGGGAGCAACATTCCCGAAAGTCGATCCATCAGAACCATTGGCCACGAGGTTCACCACCTTGTGGTATACAAGAGATATGGTGAAGAAGTGGCAATCAAATGTGGTGTTCCATGCTTACTACCTACAGCTCAAGCACACCATTGAATCATTCCCCCGAATGATCCCGAACACCTTACATGCGTACAGGCCACTAGCAAAGTTTTGTGCAGACCGCCACTTCATCTACATCACTGCATGTAGGGAAGAAAGTAAAGAGGAGCCGTAGTCATACTACAAATTGACTGATGAAGACATGGAGGAGATAACTAAGGAATGGCCAGCCGAATTCCTTGTACCAGTCAGAGATGCATAACTCTTCGACCCCGATATCATCGAAAGTCCTTTGGTCAACCGGACTGAGTATGATGGACCAAGCAGCGCAAATAAAAAGAAGAAAAAGGAGGAAGTGCAGGACATAGACAGTGAAGATAAGGATAGCACATCGAAGGAAACTGCACTTGACTCACCTGCAGGAGGAGGAGGTGATGAAGTAAACCAAGACAAGGAAGGGGAAGAAGACAAGTAGGACAAAGGTGAAGCTACACCGCCGAAGGATCTCCTTACAGAGGTCGAGATGTCAAAGAAAATGAATTTTTCTCCACAGAAACCCTCATCACTGAAGAAATCTCGAGCCAATAAGCCTCAGTCACAAAACGTGCTCACAGTGGATGATATCCAGCTCATCATCACAGTTGTAAAAGAAGACTCGGAGGATATCCTGCAGAGACATGAAGCAAAGTAAGAGACACTCTATGATAGAATCAAGAAAGAACTGAAGGACATATAGCAAGCCCTCTACTCGAGCCACGCTGTGTCTACTACATCATCGTCATCATAGAATGTAGAATTGGGAGATGAGCCTACCCAGTTACGTAGATTAGAAGATGCAATAGAGACTTGACTTCATTGAGCCCAAGAAGAAAAGGAGCAAGCCATAGAGGCCTTGAAGCAAGAAAAGGAGGAGGCCTTAGAGAAACTTCGGGTTACACAACAAGAGAAAGACGACATGAGAGAAAAGTTTGAGGAGGACAGAGAGAAAATATAGAAAGAGAAAGACCATATGCTCGTAGAGTAGACTGTGGTCAAGGAAGCTATTACTAGATCACTTTTCTCTGTGTTGGGCTTGGCACAAATGGAAGAAGAGACAGTCGAGAGCCAAGTGGGGTAGCTTGTTGAGGCCATTTAGCAGCTTCAAGCAAGAGTAGCAGATTTAGAACTTCAAGAAGTGTCAAGCACTCCGCAAGAATTGTGGGATCAGAGGGAAGATACTGCCAGGAGCGTAGTAGGAAGAATCAAGGTGTTGGCCTCAGAGTTTAAGCAACTATGTAATTGAAGTGTGTATACCTATGAGCGCCTTGCAGAAGACCTAGAGTTGAGGACCTATGGTGTTTATGTATCTATTTACTTAGTGCATTGTCCTTGGTGTATGATAGATAGATCTATGAATGCTTAGTGCTTTATTATGTGAATGAATGTTAGATTTGAGCTTATGCTAAGTGCTTAGAAGTGCTTGATCTATTTATTACAACATTTCTCTGTATTTAAGGGTTAATCTGCGATGTGAATAAGAATCATAACTTAATGCAAATTGTTGGCTAAGTGCTCTATTAAGTATTTTGATCACAGATCTATGTCCCATCTAGGTTTTCGACACCTGAGTCTTACAACCTCCCTGCCTCTACCTTGGGTGAGACTTCATCTGCTTCGCAGGTGTTGCTGAAAGGGTCGGTAGTTAGGGTTTTGTTGGTGTGATGTTGAAGCGTTGAACCCTGGGTATGCCCCTATGCCAACAACACATTTGAATATTGGAGATGTGCATTGAGTATTGGGTGTGAGAGGGTGCGAGGTGAATGTTGGCGTGATGCAAAAAATATATATAATTTGTGTGGAATATTGGTCTGCGGCACAAAAGTTGTGTGCACTAGATAATGATGTGTGAAACACAAAAGTTGTTAGATACCCACGAAGGAAAAAAAAAATTTCGTCGAATTCTCGAGGATCAGAATCCCTGAAACACCTATGAGGGTCTTAGCATAGGCTAGTTCCTTCCTTGTCCACCTCCATGTGATCATGGGTTGTGACCACAGGCCAAACAAGTATGGCGCTCTTTCACTCTTCGTGACTCAAAACTACTAGAGCATCGAGTCTTTAGACTTTTGTAAACCCCGACACGGCGAAGCGCCGAACCCTGACAGGGCTAGGGAGTGGTAGGTTTCCCCCTTGGGGTCTTGTCCACATGACCCTATCCTGTGTCTACACACTTAAGCCATCTAAGCACTCATCAACTTTTCATGATTCAGGGAAATGCGATGCATGACTTCCCTTTGACACTTTTCGCTACTCGCAACCTCGTAGGTTGAAGCATCGAGCTCTCGTGCCCTTCTTCTCCAAAATCCTAAGATGCAAAAGTCAGCAATGGTTGACTTCCTCTTCACACTTCTTGCAACTTGAACCTCGCAAGTTGGAGTGTTGAGTCTTTGTGCTCCTATCTCGTGAATCTCCGAGACACGAGAAGTCAACAGAGTGTAGACTCCTTTCCGGGCGACGCGTGCCCACCTGTCAATCACACAGGGCCCACCTGATGGATGTGCCACGTGTTCTCATGAGCCTTGGTTCTCGGCACTTTGCAAATTCTACGGTCGAAAGTGACCCCTTCCAATCTCCAAACCCCCAAACTCCCGATATATGATATCTCCACGGAGTTCTAATCCAACGGTCCTCCCGTTCCTGGATCCAACGGTTCAGATTTTTCTCCTCGCCACTTCGCACTTCACAACTTCATGAGTGGGAGCACCCAAATATTATGCTCTCTTCTTGTGAAACCCCAAGATGTTAGATCCCGAACTTATACCTCTTCAGGACTGCACCGACCCTAACCGCCTTGCAACTCTGCAAGATCCAACAGCTATCGGTTGTTCGCCACTTCTATCTCGAAGGGTCTCCATCATCCATACAGCTTCTCCCACGGCTGCTTCTATGGATTAACTCCCTACCAACTCAATGTGATCCAATAGCCCATGACATTTCGACACTTCTCCATGAAGTCTCTCTGTCATCTGTTTCTGCTCTCTTCTGCGCGCGTCTGGATGTACTTTTTCGACGACCCAGATCTATGTCACTACAACTGATCTAACGGCAGTTGTAGCTCTTCCTTGAACATGCACTTCTCTTCCTTCTCCTTGGAAGATATCTTAAGTATCAAATTTCTCATCCTTTGCTTCTCCTCTGCGACCTTTGTAGCTAAGGCTCTATGGAGAAAATGGCACTATCCCTCCTGAGCTTCTCTTCTCTGAAACCGTGAAAGATTTCCTCGACCTCTGTGATTCCTACAGGGTCTGTGTACACAACAAGGTGTTACCTGTCCTCCTCAGATGAATGGCTATGATTCTCTTGTGACTTCGCCACCCACGAAGTCGAAAGACTTCCCTCTATGACTCACGATGTCTAAATCCCCGATATGGGTGATTTCGCGACACGTGTCCTCCCTCCAATGAACGGCTTAGATTCTTTCGCTATTTCGGGACTTCTGATGTCGAGTGCCTGGACTCTCGTCCTCCGGACTCCTGAACTCTTGAATGCCGAAATCCCAATACGAACTACTTCTCTGGACTTTCGCTTCTGATGTTCTTCACGTGAGGTTTAAACCTCGTGCAACTCTCGACAGATCCAACGTCTGTCGGCTGTTTAGACCAAGATTTGACGGCTCAAACCTGTCTCTTCATTGCATCATTCCTAAGCTGCCTGGACATGAATCCACGGTCCAGATTCTCCCATGGACCTTGGGGATCTACGATACCAATTTCTTTTCTACTCGCGAAGATAAAGGAAAAAGCGTTAAGGCATTTAACGCCCTCATTTATTCCTTCAATCTAACGGTCATGAATGATCGCAGATCTTTCGACAGGATCTCATCTGTTGATCGATACCTATTCTTCGAATCCTCAAGGGATTATGTGACTTATGTGCCTCTGCAAAGTCTTTACACACAAAGTGCTACCTCTTCTGAGATTTTCAAAAAGGGTGTCTCTATGGGGAGATTTATCCAGGGTATCACCTGAGACGGATAAGGGTATAGATTTCCCAAGAAACAACTTGAATTCTAAATTGATTCAATGTGTGTATATACATATAAATCTATTTATAAACATAAGCCATACGTGGCCCTTCCATTATAAGAATGCAACCACCATTTCTGAATCAAAACACTACACAGGCAGTCTTATACTCAAACCATTCATAAAACTACACAGACTATGAGCATATATATCAGCATATAAATTTCAAGATGCAAGATGTAAAACACTTATCAGAAATAACACCAGAAGTGAGTGCAACTGCTAAGAGGGGTGCTCATTTCCACCCAACCATAGGCTCAATGACTCCCAACAGATTCACCACTAGCCACCCCCGAGCTAAGACCACGATGTTGTGAGACTGCGTCTCTATTTGCCAGTGACCGAGAACGAAGGTTACTCTCCTTCTTCTCTACTATCACTCACTCTGTATTTTTCTAGAGTTCCCTTCCTTCCCTCGTGTCTGTCTCCTTCTTGCTTCTCCCTCACGCCTTTTTCATCTTGTGAGGTTGCGTGTGGCACGATTTCCTTCGCACTAGTCAGGCCTGACGGCTCTACGGATGGGTGGTTCACAC
>CBVK0100189939.1:0-13714 GCA_900067695.1 Picea abies | reverse complement strand
ATGTTTATGTCTAACACATGGCTTTTTCCTAGGTTTTTCCTAGGATTTTTTTGTTTCATCAAGTCCATAATTCTAATGTTGTTATCCTCTTCTTGATTACCTTCTTCTCTCAATGGGCATTGTCATTGAGAATGCAAAAGACGCCCCTATGCACGTGGCCAAGTAGGACCCACATCTTAAAAAAAGAAAATCATTTATAAGTAACCTCATTCATTTTATATTTATTAAAAATATATAATCTATTATTGATGAAACACGCAATTTAGCACAGTTCATTATACATATAATCATTTTGATCAGTATTTGGTGTAGTAGACATGGTGGTTGGGTAAATATCTAGTTGATCACCATCGGTAGCCTTGGTAACAAGTGCGGCATCCATAACAATTTATTCATGCTCCTTCAATAAAATATTTAATTATGTTATAATACATAAACCCTAAACTCGTTTCTAATTATCTATTCAAAATACATTTTAGTTACTTGCCTCCACGTTCACAGCAGGAGTATTTTGTGTCACTCCTTTATTCAATTAACTAAGGCTTTATATCCCCCTTTCAAGGAAATTTTTCGATCATCTTGGATGGGCATTTTTCCATACTCGGTTGACTACATACATGTTGTACATCAAGTTAGTGCTCATGAAAATGGGTATGAACCTAAAAATGGTACACTTCATATTGAGTCATATGACTTCAGCTATTTTTGTTGTTTTAATTAATGGTTCACCCTTGGGGTTTTTGAATACTTCAAGAAGCATCAGGAAAGGATGCCCCCTATCACATTTTCTATTTCTTTTGGTAGCTAAAGGATTAAGTAGGTTGGTTAATGAAGCCAAAAGAGAAGATTCCATCAAGGTAATAAAAGTAACAGGTTATGTTTTCATCACTCATTTTTTGTTCATTGATGACATCTTGATATTTGGGCATGGATCCTTAAGGGAAATTAAGCAATACAAAGGAATTTTATATATGTATTGTGGAGCATATGGAATGGAAATAAAATTGAATAAATATTGTATGCTTCTCAGTGTTTTGGAAAATGATTTAGAAAGATGGATCTCTCAAATTTTAAATCTAAACTCAACCCCACTTGAACAAGGAGTTAAATATATAGGTTTTTATATAAAACCTAGTGATTACAAAGTTCAAAACTAGTTGTGGTTATATAATAAAATATAAGTCAAATCATATTGATAGTGCCACATATGTTTGTCTAGAGGATGTAGGTTGGTGTTGGTCAAGTCAATTCTAGAAAGTCTACCAGTTTACTAGGCATCCCTCGTTCATATTCCCAAAAGTATTCTAGAAAATATAAGAAAGAAGTGTTTTATCTTTCTTCGAACATGCAAGAAGGAAATTGAAGGAATTCTTCTGGTAAAATGGTCAATTCTAGCTAAGAATAAAGAAACATGGGGTTGGGTCTAAAGAACATTTATATTTTTACTTAGGCCCTAGCTGCAAAAAGTTTATACATATTATTCTTTAATCAAGGTTTATTGGCCAAAGAAATCAAGTCCAAATATGTAAGAGATGACTCAATTGAAGATTGGATCAAAAAAGAAAGAAAAAAATTTAAGGGAGTTTCTATTGTTTTGAAAGTGTGAAATTGTAGTGAAACCTGCACATAGAATCTAGCTAGAAAGAATGAACGTTAAACTTGCAAAGTTGAGAGAAAAATTGGACAAAGAATGAAATAATTGTACTAACCAAAAAAAGAGAATGGAAAAATACATGTGATATACTCTACATGTTTGAACTAATGCTCCATAATAGTGATCTAAAGAGATGTGGACACACACTGAAAGAAACTAGAGTGAACTGCCATGTAGTCCTAGTTAATTGGCCATGCAGTCATCAGTTAATTGTCTCGCACACGTGGGGTGGAGAGAACATCATTCATGCATATGTGTGGCACTCTCCTAGTCTCATGCATGTGAAGTGTGACCTCCTAGTGATGATCCCAAGGTGAGCATGCAACACTTGGTGATAATACTGAGGTGGACATGTGAGACTTGACTCCACTAGTCTAACTGAAGCACAACTAAGTAATGACTAAAGAGGATGTGGCACCATCATCTAGGGGAGAATATATCAAACCAAGGGGCACCCTTAACATAGAAAAATTAAATTAGGAAAATAAATACTAGGTGGGTGTGTAATATCTCCAATACCCCCCCTGAAGCACTACTAGAGAGTACACAATGAATGGGTCCAAAAAATAAGCCATGTTGGGTACCCATTTTACAATGCATCTAAGTAAAATAAAATATTGAAAAAGAGGTAAGAGGGAAAAACTCATGGGGGAAACCCCCCCTCAAAATACAATGTTTAAAAAGAAAGACAGTTGCTAGGTAGTTATGTCCTTCACTCCAAGAAGGTCTTGCAGAAAGTGGAATTGTTTCTCAGTGAAATTCTTCATGAATATGTATGTAGTATGTTCAAAAGAGGGACAATATTACAAGTCGATGATCCCATCATGAATCAACTCTATGATGTAGTGCATGTGGATATCAATGTGTTTGGTTCTTTTTCACTGCATTGGATCTCTACAAAAATTTAGTGTCATATGATTGTTGCACCAGATGACAGTCGAACGATGTAACAGGATACCAAGATCGATAAGGAAGTTTTGTAGAAAAATGGCATGAATGGTAATGTTGATCGCACTTATGTACTCATCCTCTGCTGATGAAAAATAATTCGTTGATTTCTTTTTACTGGACCAACAAATGGGTTCAAATCCCAAATTAAGAACATACCTTGAGGTGGAATTGTGATCTATGTTATCTCCATCCCAATATGAATCTATATAGGAAATGAGGTCCAATGTACATCCTGTTTCATAATGAATCCCATGATTGGTGGTACCTATGACATATCAGAGGGTGCGCTTGGTAGCTTTCTAGTTCAACTCATGCAGGCCTTGTATGTACCTGGAAATTTCTCACACTACATATGAGATATATGGATGGGAGTAAGTGAGATAAGAAGACTCCCCACTAGCTGACGATACTTGGTGATATCAACCAATGGTGTATCCCCGCCATCATCGAGCTTTACCCTGGATAATTAATATGTGGTTGTTAAATTACAGTCAATCATGTTGAATCTGACCAAAAGATCACTCGCATACTTTTCCTGAGACAAATTGATTCATGAATCAACCTAGTTTATTTCAAGACTAAGAAAGAAGTGTAGTGGACCCATGTCGATCATTGAGAACCTATCATGCAAAGCATTCTTGACTACAACAATAACTAAGCCTGAGCTAATTATGATTAATAGATCATCTACATATAGCACTATAATCAATAGAGAGTTAGAAGTTCTCAGCATATAAACATTGGGATCAAATTTACAATGAATGAAATTTAGAGAAAGTAAGTAAGAATCTGTTTTAGCATAGCATTCTCTAGGTTCCTTCTTGAGGCCATAGAGTGACTTCTTGACTTAGAAAACTAGAGAGGAATTGTGTACATACCCCTGTGACTAATTCATGTAGATAACCTCTTTGAGATCACCATGAAAAAATGCATTCTTCATGTCCATTTGGTGAACCTCCCACCTCCTTGTTGTTGCAATGGAAAGAGCCAACCAAACAGAATCCATCTCTGTCACAGGAGAAAATGTATCATCGTAATTGATCCCATGGACTTGATGAAATCCTTTCACCACAAATATTTATTTGTATCTACTGACAAGTATGTTTGCTTATTTTTTCATCCTGTAAACCCATTTTCATCTGACACTCTTCCAATCTAATGGAAGCAGAACCAAGTCCCAAGTCTAGTTCTCGATGAGGGAGTTGTATTCCTCGTTCATGGTTTCTTCCCAGAAAGGATTCCCTTCAAATTATTTATAATTTTGAGGGTCTGATGCTAGAACCATGTAGTAACGCATGGGAATTACTGGTTCTGTCGTTGTGAATGAATGAGTTTTTTCCTCAAATTTGGATCTCATCCTTCTCGGATCCATAGTATCACCCATAAGATCACTTATTTCCTACAAGGTGGAATGTGCCCATTTGGGTCTTGGATCTTAATCTTTGTATGCATGATCATGATATTTCAAATATGATTCAAAAATTATATCTGAAATTTGATCTGAGTGGTAGGATGCATCATCTCTGATATCTAATACAAGATGAAGCATAGAATTTTCTACAAGTTGTTCCTGAAATGCATGCAGGGGACTTTCTTCAAACCATACACTCCTTTCAATGTTCATCTTGTATGTTGAAGGATCTATCCATTTGTATCCCTTTAAACCTTCAAGTTAATCCACAAAGATGCATTATTTTCTTTGAGTCTCCAAATCCTTCCTTTTTCTGAAGGTATGTGGGCCCATGCACGTGATCCAAAAATTCAAAAGTGTGTCACATCTAGTTTTTTTTTTTCTTCAGGGTTCAAAAGGTGTCATGTATTTCACATATTTGTGAGGAGATTGGTTTTGTATGTACATGGAACATTTGATTGTTTCAACCCAAAATTTGGAGGGAATTGATTTTTCATATAACATGCAACTTTCTATCTCTTTCAAAGACCGGTTCTTCCTCTCATCCACCTCGTTTTGTTGTGGAGTGTATGGAAGTATGTGTTGCAATTGAATACCTACTTCAAAAAGATGTTGGAAATAATTGTTATGTACTCCCCCCAATTATCTATGTGGAGGATCTTAATCATCTTCCTATACCACTTATTTGCATGTGCTTTGAAATCCTGGAGATGCTCAAACACTTCATATTTTTTCCTGAGAAAATACACCCAAGTGTGCCTTGAGTAACCATCAACAAAACTAAACACATATATGGCCCTACACATGGAAGGATGAGGGAATGTCCCCATAAGGTCACTTTGAACAATATACAAGTGAGAGGAGGCCCTCCATGCCTTCTCTTTCTCAAATTTCTCTTGTGGATGCTTTCCAAGAAGACACCCTTGAAAAACTCCTTCAGAAAATTGTATGTCCAATGAGCCTTTAATCGTCCTTTGTTTGTTGAGTTATTGCATGTACCTGAAATTTAAGTGGCCAAATATTTTATGCCAAATATTATTTTTGTCATTGGCATGATTTAGTAGCAATATATAATCTGATATATCAAGAAATTTAGAGAATGTGTACAATCTAGACTGATGATTTACCTTGCCAACAACAATTTGAGAGTTGTCTTCCATGTCAAATATTGTCAAGGAATTGGGGGTAAATTCAACCCTATTCCTTGTTCCTGAATGTGTGATTTGGTAAACAAAGAGTTAATTTATGGAGAGTTTCGAAATGTGAAGGACATTCTCTAAACATACATTTTCAAAATCTACTCACCCTTGTCCAGAGACTTCTACTGGAAATTCATCTCCCATTAGAATGGTAGGACCTATGCATGATTTTAAATATGAAAGGGCATATTTTTTGGCTTCCATGTGGTTTGATGCTCCTGAATCGATGATCCATATCTGGAGAATAATTAATTGAAATTAAATCATGCACATTACCTTGAGTTTATGGTGCATTTTCTCTCGTATTCTTCTTGGTATTCTTAGGAATGAAGTCTCCAATATTGTTCTGCTAGAGTGTTTGTGCAATGAGGTCAATATTTTTATTCATGCAATAATATTCAAGATGATAGCCATGATTTTGATCACCTAACTTTGATTTCCCTTTATTTCCCTTTCCTACTTTTGAGCTGGAGGATTCATCAGAGGGTTTGAAGTTGGTTCCCTTTATTGCATGGGGATCATTCTTTCCCTTTTATTTCTGATTGGATTTGGAGTTTGACTTGCCACTTTCATGCACAGCAAGTGCTCAGGCTTTGGATTTTTTTATTGTTCCCATCTTGATGAGATTATCTTTCTCATGCATGAGGGATTCAATTAATGCATCCAATGTGGGAATTTTCCAAGTTTCACCCAAGATGGCATACTTTGTACCCAACTTTGATAGAATAGAAAGAATCAATTTTTTTTCTTGCTTTGATTTATCAATCCCACATCCTTTGAGTTGACGCAACAATGCTTTGAACCTCATGAAGAAGTTTTGGATATTCTCATAATTGCTTGGATATAATGATTTTAACTCATTCTCAATAATGTGGCTACACATCTCATCCTGTTTTTTGAAGAGTGCCTTCAAAGTAGTCCAAACATCGTTTGGAGTTATGGATGATTCAATGTGAAATAAAAATTCGGGAGATATAGATAATAAAATGAGACTAAAGGATTCATCCATGTGGTTCAAATATTTGGTTTTATCAATTGAACATGTTGTTTCAATTTATGTTGCCATAATTATTCAATATAATCATCTGCTTCTGAATTGAAGTAGAATGTTTGGCTTCCAATCAAAGTAGTTGTATGAGTAAGAATTGTTGATGACAGAAAATCCATTATTTTTATTGCTTCAATATTATGTACCTTCAATAGATATTTTTGGTGCCTTATTCCTAGCACCTTTGGGCTCTGATACCATGTGAAATTGTAGTGAAAATTGCACAGAGAATCTAGCTAGAAACAATGAAGAGCAAACTTACAAAGTTGAGAGAAGAATTGGAGAAACAATGAAAGAATTGTGTTAACCAAAAAAAGAAAATGAAAAAATACATGTGATATACTCTACATGGTTAAACTAATGATCCATAGTAGTGATCTAGAGAGATGTGGACACACACTGATAGAAACCAAAGTGAACTACCACCTAGTCCTAGTTAATTGGTCATGAAGTCATCAATTAACTGGCTCACAAAAGTGGAGTGGAGAGAATATCATGCATTCAAATATGTGGTGCTCTCCTAGACTCATGCATGTGAAGTTCAACCTCTTAGTGATGATCCCAAGGTGAGCATGTTACACTTGGTGATAATACAGAGGTGGACATGTGATACTTGAATCCATTATTCTAACTGAAGCACAACTAAGTAATGAATGGAAAGGATGTAGCACCCCGATCTAGGGGATAATATCTCAAACCAAGGGGTTCCCTAAACATAGACAAATGAAGTTAAGAAAAGAAATAATAGGTGGGTGTGTAATATCTCCAAAGGTTAGATCAATTGGTTTTGATTCCAAACGTGTGTACTATCCTCCAAAGTTGTGGAGGTCACGAGTTCGACTCTCATGCTCCTTGGGGCTACAGTTACCCCATTTACCATCCATGGATCATGGAGAAGTACTCAGTGGTTTTTCCGTAAATCTTTCTTAAAAAAACAAAAAAAAAAAAAGACACGATATTGGATAGCTTTGAAATTGGATCTAATTAACCTATGATACATAGCCTTACCTTGTTATGTTCTTTGGAGGCTATGGTTATCCATAAATAATATATTATTTGAATTAAAATAATTTTCAATTGGTTAGGTTTCCCACAACATTAGACTATCACATTGTGAGAGTTGGAAGGAACCAAAACAAAATGCAATAAGAATTTTAAGGTACCTTTTCATAGATCCCTCTTTCCCTTGGGGGTTCTTTGATGGGGCCTGACAAGGCAACCAAGGTATGTGTGGATAAGGGGGAATTATTTTTGTAAACAATCATAGTTATTTTCATTTCGAGTATGGCATAGGCATAGGAACCAACAATATAGCAGAATTTTGTGTAATGTGTCTCTTTATGAAAACAGTTGAAGGAAAAGGATTCAAAACACTACGAGTTATGGGAGATTCATAATTATTGGTGGATTGGGATAATTTTATTTTCCATATCACAAATTTGACTCTTGGACCCATCATGCGTATAGAAATGGAGGTAAAATATCACTTTGATTTTATCTCCTTCACTCACATCAATGGAGAGTACAACAAAAAATAAAATTATCTCTCCAAGTCAACTCTATAATAGTGGAGATATCATAAAGTTGTAATGTAATTTAATGTAGTAATGAAGTAACTTATGTCACATAGAGTTGTGTTAGATTAGGTTAGAAATTCATTAATAAAATGGTTGTACAACATTTTGGTACAGGGAATTGTCTTCCTTATATGTTTTGGCATCCATGTCATATTATAGATGAACCAAGAAAATAATTCTCTATCCACATTCTTGTGTTTAAAACTCACATGGAATTAGAGAGAGGTTGTGAAGGAGTGAAGAGCCTAGGGATCACTAGAGATCATATATGGACTGAGGTACTACTCGTTGTTGTTCAAAAATATGGTTTTAATATCTTTAATATAACATGATGAGGATAAATCCCCCTACATTTTTAAAGAGGTGGTACTCCTCTATTGATAATTAATGCTTTACAAAAGAAGACTATAAATATTTTCTTTTACAGAAAATAAATATTCACATGAAAATAAATCCTAAGAAAGGACTAAGTTTAGTGAGGGTAAGAGTATTCACAATATAATACAAGACAGTAAACCATAAAGATAATATATCTAAAGAGATAACATTTCTGTCATATGATAAAAATATCACATCATTGGACAACATCGAAAAAAAGGTTCGCATTGACAGAGAACTTGACATGATTATTGCATTAGACTCAAAAAATATCTTTATAGGAAATACATTTTAAACCTCGTGCTTCAAATCAAAGTCTGATAAATCCTTAATGTAATACCTCGAATAGCTCTCTAGGGATCCTCTCAAAAATATTCAGATATTTATATTAAAAATAGTAATATCTGGAATTCATCCTTCAAAGAGGACTGGGATTAGGCTCCCATGGACCATGAAATTAAAGAAAGACCTGGAAGATAGAAAAGGAAAATAGTTAGGCGTCGACCTTTACTTTTCACGGATTTTGAAACAAGAAAGGTTGGGTGACTACCAACTAAGAAAAATGAAATAATGTGATTACTTGACTTACTATGATGGAAAAAAGAAAGGGATTTTTTTGCTTGTTGAGGTGCTTTTTATAGAGTCTTCAAATGGAGGTTCCATGGCGATTATATGTAACCTTGGTTGATTCAGCTCAACTATCTTTATCAATTATTTATTTAACCATACTTCAACATACTCCTACATGGGAGAGACCATTGTTTCATGTTTAATACTAGCATTGAACAATTCTTTATCAATATCCCTTGTGTCAAAATTGAGTTGGTGCAACGTGCCTTCAACTTCATCGTTCTTGTTTGCATAATGAATCAGGCATTTTTCTACTTCTCCTTTTGAGTACTCAATGATTTCATTAAATTCATTTGCCCATACAACCTTTAAATCATATAGGTGTTCTTGTAACTTTTCCTTCGAGAGTATAATTGAATCCATTATTAAATGTGGGCCCTTTATCTCTTTTGCTAAATCAACAAGTTGTAGAAATAAAACACCCATTTTTTCATTTATACTATCACATTTCTCAAGTAATTCTTTTAAACATCAAATCCTCTTTAACCATCCAACATTAATCTCCCTTAATCTAAATTTTGATGGGAGATTTTTTTTTCTCTTCTTTGCATGTCATTTATATTATATATTTTAGCAGAAAATGTACCAACAGCTTCTTGGTATAATTTTTCATCATTTTCCTGGTTTGTTTGAATATATTCTTTGAAATTTGTAAACCTTGAAGAGAGTATCGTGGTACTAATAGTTATTTCTCGTATCTAAATATCAAAGAAATTATCTTTTTGATGTTTTCTCCAATGTACTATCGGATGGAAATCAATAGTTTTGAAGCACCCTTTATCTTGGAACTAGATTTTGGAACGTCTTTCAAAGTATTGAGAGGTTGGATGGTGGAAATCGACTCAGAAAATAGAGGCTTCAATAGTAATACAATCTCCAGCTATTTTTTTCTTTCTTTCAATACTCATTTTCTATTTCAACATCATTAATTGAGTATTCGAGTGCTTCTCTGGTTTCCTCATAAAATTGCATGATATTTTAGGGTAGCGACCCCATGTAGATCAATTTCAGAGTTCAATTTTTCAGCACCTGTTTTATTTTTAAGATTATTTTTTTCAATCGAGATTTTTGTTAATCCTTGTTGTAAGCAACATGGTGTAATGTGGAAAAATCTTCTTCAAAAATAATGGTCTCCTGACAAGCCAACTCTTGTGTTACTTCTATATTTTCTAACAATCTCTATGCAACCCAATCAAGGTCTTCTTCCTCTACATCTACCTCCATGTCTTTAGATTCAGGTGCAGGGTTTTCTTCCTTTTGAGTTACTTCTATTTTCCTCTTAAGTGCAATAGAGTTAGTGTGATTTTTACCAATGCTTCCTTTTGGGGGGTTCTCATCTCCTCCATCACCATAATTTCCCGAATGGGAATTCTTTGGGCCAAGACTGCTTCCTTGGGTTCGCTTTTTTGTTGACGAAATCCTTTGTGAAACATTAGGTGAGTCGGGGTTAGGGTTACCACTTTTTGTGGTCTAATAATTTTGTTTATGTTGATAATTAATACTAACCAAGGTGTCTATATCATCATTAAATTTGTCCATGATGGCTTCCATGGGATTATGATTATCCCCACCTCCTTCTTTGAACTAAGTTTTCTTTATAAAGGATGAGTCATAGTTGATTGTAGTCATAAGTGTTGTAAATAAATCACTGGGGTAAAGTCCCAAAACTTCAGGGACTTCTCTTAATTTGAAGTTATCAAAATACTTAGCAAATTCATCTAGATGGGAAATGTTTTTAATAGTAACTTTCCTTATTTCCAAGGTAATGGAATGAACAATTTTTTCCTCTTTTCATTGAAAAACTGTGCCCTGAAGTTATATTATTTACAGACTTCAATAAAAAATAATTTATCTGACACATAAAAATGGATTAAGAAGGATTTCTCCCCAAAGTCATATAGTCTTATGTAGTTGAAATCATCTAGGGTTTCAAAAACCCCTTTTCTTGCTAAAAAGGAAGCATCTTTAATAGATATTCTTTATATATTAGGACCATATACCAGCATTTTTTAAGTATATAGGAAAGAATTATGAACCTCATAAAAATTATATGGGGCTTTGTTTCCATAATGAAGGGTACCAAAATTGCACAAGGTCTCTCCCAAAGTCAACAATTTTTGCATGAGGAAGGTCTTTGAAGATATGGAAGTATGTTATCAAATAAATCAAATATTAAATCATGAAGAATTTATTATTTTTCTATAAATTTAAAAGTTTAAAATATACTTCGCTCGAAATATTTCAAGCCTAGTCAAATAAAACACTCTCATGAACAAAGAGGTGCAAGACATACAATACATATCTTGGGGTAGTAGTTGTATATTATTTCCCAATGATCCTGGAAAATAACCAAGTGAACTCTTTGTAAGGGTATTTCAAAAAAACATACCTCTATATGGGTGGAATGTTTAGAGTATTCTAACAACTTCGAAGCGAAACTATACAAAATATATGTCCCTCCATGGTTGGCCTTTAGAAATGCATCTTCTTATAAACTTTTAAATACTATGGTAGGCTTGGGTAGCCTAATAATCCTTCTAAATATTGTGGGTGCTAGAGAAATAGGACTCTTCCATTGCAACTAAATAATTCTCTTTTTATTGTTGAATTTATCAACACACCAAACAATGAGATCCTTAAAACCTGCTAATGTTATTTTGAAATTCCATAACTTGTTTGAATTTGTTTCTTCAAGAGGGAGTGTTGTATACCACTTGAATGCCTCATACCATTGAAAACAATGCTCTTCATGTTCTAATATATTCACAGTGTCACCAAAATAGAGATGTTTTCTTTTATTGGGTATATTTGGAAAGGACTTATTAGAATGAAAAAGGGGTGGTCTGTCGTAAAAAGAATTTGCAACGAGGATTTTGATTAGTAAATTCTTCCACATACTTTATTTAATATTATACATTGTGGCCTTAGGTTCTAACTGCATGATTTGATTTGGTTTTAAGGCAGAGGAATTACGAGATTCGTGCCATTAAAATGGTTTTAATTCACCTCATGGGCCAATCAATCTGGTGGTATGATAATAAATGTTCTCAAGAAATGGGATTATTGAAGGATATGTATGAAAAAACGTTAAGTGTGAAGGTGTCGAATAAGTGACAAGAAGTGAAAAATGGTGATTTTTGAATTATGGGACTATTAGATTTCGAGATGTGGAAGGGAGGATGTGGGCGAGTTCCACATCCGCAACTTGAAAATAAACTAAGTAAAGAAATAAAGAAGTGTATGTCGTGGGTCATTTCAGGAGTGAGTGGAATGCAGAGTTGTGGGGCTGCAGGGTCATGGATCTTTTGGAACATTGTTTACCCCCACAATAGGACTCCCACAAACAAAAAATGACTAAGTATGGAAAAATAAAAAATAAAAGAAATGATTAAATGTTATGTTTTGAGACTTGTGGGTTTGTGGATCTACGAGATTATGGTGATTATGGGATAGGTTAATGAAAACTACAAGAGGAAAGAAATGAAAAAAAAATGGCTAAGGATAGGATATACAAAAAGGGAAAGAGATGTAAAAGACTGAAATTTTGATGATAGTAAAAATGATCAACAACTGGCTCCAATTGTGGGACGGTGACCCCCTTTGGGTTGTTGAGAATCCAAAAGGTCTGGTCCATTGGGAAATGCATTCAAATAAAAAGAAAAATAAGCAACAGATAAATACAAGGGGAAAATAGGAAAAACAAAGGCTTATGTACAAAAACTAAAATTTTAAAACTAAATGAAGAAATGTTTGAGATATTTCCCATTCACGGGAAATGCATATACTGTTATGTCCATATTTTTCAATAGATAAGAGTTGAAACCAAAAATATTTTCAATTTGATATGGCCCTATCCATAGAGCTTCAAATTTGGTGTGAAAGGATGGTTTTTCCTTTGCTTTGTTCCATAGTAGTACTAGTTGGTCCTTTTGAAAATCTCTACACATAATGCATTGATCAAAATATTTCTTGACCACTTCTTGTCATTTCCTTATATTTGTTAAACCTTGTGTTATTTTCTCTTCTAATTGCATCAACTTATTTTATCGATCTTATAGAGGAGAATTTGCTTCAATGTATTAGATTCTTGTTACCATGGCTAGTGATTTCAATTCCATATGTATAGGAATTCTAGCTTCCTTTACATATACCAATGTGTAAGTTGATTATTTGGTACTTTTCTTTGGAGTAAGTTGACTTTCCAAAAGAGCATCCACCACACTTTTGTGACAATTTCTTTTATTTTCAAAAATTATCCTTTTAAGTATATGTATCAAAGTCTTATTAGTTTATTCATCCATACCATTTCCTTGAGGATAATAGTTAGATGATTTTCCCATCATAATATCATATTATCCAGAGAATTTATTGAATATGGATCCAATAAAAATGCAACCATTATCTATAATAATTTTTTCACGAACACCAAATCTACCAAGAATATTTTCTTTCAAAACTATGAACAGTTGCTCTGTATTAGCATTTTTCAAGGCTACTGCTTCCTTCCATTTTGTGAAATATTCAGTAGCAGTGAGAATGTATGAATTTCATTTACTAGATTTTAGATTTACTGGACTTGTGACATCCAAACCCCATTGTGTGAATGGTTCTTCTACTGACATGGGTCTTAAGGGAATTGTTTCTCTCTTCATCTTGCCAAAAAAAAATTGATATGGAATGCACTTTCTAGTCCTTGCATAGGTGATGGGTGTTCTATATGCACTAAAAAGACACTTAAAACCCCTTAATTAAATTTTCAACTTGGGGTAAGTAAACTTAGAGTTGTAGAAAAATATATTCCAAAGGTAGAAGGTTGGTAGGAGTATAGTCTAACTAAGGAAGGCAGCTATCTAAGGCTAATCTACT
>CBVK0100189938.1:0-13714 GCA_900067695.1 Picea abies | reverse complement strand
TCCTAGAACAAAAAGTCAAATCACATCTAGTAACTAGGGACTACCCCCCTTGGCTTCCCTAGGAGCAAACCTAGAAGGAAGAGGTTCCAGTCAAGGTGACAGTGTGGACTGAGAACCTAGGCATTGTGCCTCCAAGGACACACTAAGTGATCCGGAATTAGCTCATGTTAGCAAGTGTGTATTAGGACAACAACATCTTTGGCGTCGTTGCTGGGGATAAGTCATTCATCCTTGGTCAAAACGACTTAACTTTTTTTATTTATTTTTTATTTTTTTTAAGAACTAAGTAATAAAAAACTTTAGTCCCTTAAAATTCTTTGAACTTTTATTGGTTGATTTGTGTGTTTCCTTTCCAAGTGGCGACTCCATTGAAAAAATCTATCAAGTATACTACAAGGAGCAATCCTTGTTGGCTGCTTGAAATTCTTGGAGAAGAAGCACTCATTGATATCCAATTCTTGTTCCAAACTTAACAAGTTAACTTTTGTTTTTCTTCTTGTTTTTGCCTTATTTGATGCTCTTGTTTGTCTGAAATAAACATGGTCATCTGGCGACTCCACTTTTAAATAATTTGACGAGGTATTTTGCAAGAAGGAATTCCCGACTTGCTTTGCTTCATCCTTAAACTTGGAAGGGTTTGTGGGTGAAGCTAACTAGTCCTTCTTCTTGTTGGATCCTTAGTAATCTTGGGTCCCAGTCCTTTTCTTTAGGCCTTTGTTTAAATGTCTAGTTAGAAATGGATGGTTTTTTTGATCCTATTGATTTTTCAGGAATTGTTGGTTACTCTCATGATATATCTGAAGATGCTATTGATAACATTCCTGATTTTTTTGATCATACTCATGCTGGTGCTCACATCTGGGCTTTCACTAAGTGTATCGAGAAGTGGTGTGATCCACCTATTTATGAGGATGTTCTAATGCGATTATTTGTCTTTACTCTTTGTGGTGAATGGGCAAGTGATTGGTTTCATGACTCACCTGATAACACATTCAAGACCATACGGGATTTGTTGCATGCCTTCTTGAATCTGTTTGGGCATAGTCTGCAGGAGATTCACAATGAATTGGTTGATAATTTTATGGAAACATGGAGGAGGAAAAATCTTCCAAATATAAAATCAATCAGTTCAGACATAGAGGTTGATGCTCCATCAGATCCCATTAAGGAAATCAATGAAATAGTTCAAAACATGCAGCCTTCCCAGGAAGAACCATGTGAAGCCATGAATGAACAATTTGTGGCCATAGAAGACCAATTGGAGGTCATAGAAGATAATTTCACAGAGACTTATATTGAATATCCAGATCCCCATGAACTTGAGCTTGACAGTGAAAAATATGAGGAAGTTCATGAGGAAACTCCGGATGAATCCATGGATGAATCAGTCATCTATTTTGAGGAAGTGAAGGATCTTGAGTTGCAAAATGTTGAATATCTAGATGATTCAAGTCCCCACCCTCCTCCCGAGGAACCAGCCTTTTTGAACGCTGACTTTGAAAATCTTATGATGGTTCCTGTGATATGTTCTTCTTCAGTTTCTCAACCAAAGGATAAGTTAATGCAGAATTATGTGGAAATGGAAGGCAATTTCAGTTTATCAATGTCATATCATTATGAGTATTGGTTGGCCTCCCACCTTGACAGTCATGAGCAACAAAGTAATCAGAGTTTACACGGCTTGTCATATTCCAGTGTTTGGTTGAAGGGAAGAAGGATGATGATTGTTAGTTGGTTCTTCCTCACAAAAAGTTCCAAGTTGATAAAACTTGGGAAGGGGTCTTCTGTGAGTCATCCTGGACTTGGATTATTCAGACACCTGCGGCATCAGTTCACCCATTACATGGGTGGTTGTAACGTATCTCTAACCCTTCCTTGTATTTTAATTTTGTATTATTTCAATTTATTATGTCAATATGTACTTAGAATTTTTTTCGGTATCATAGTTTCATGTTGTAATTATTATGTTGTACTTTAGATATTTCATTATGTAAATGTTGTTTATAGAATTGATTTTATTTTATCATGTATGAATATGTACTAATGTTAATTTCTGGTGTTCACTTCGGGGAGCACTCTGTTTTGTAGATGCTGGATTCTCGTATGCTCTCCACCTCATTTGAGTAGATCGAACACACGTCCCCATGTGGAGCCAGATGTTGACCGCCCATTTTGCAACAGTGGTCAACTCATGTGCCATGAAGTATGTATCACCAGATGCAAGTATGTTGAAGACAGTATTGGTTCTACTTGGGCATTTTATGCTCCAGCACAAATTTTGTAAACGAAATTTCCGCACCCTGCGTGGGTTAGTAATGTAATAAGTCTGCATGGATCATAGTTAGGTCAGGTACCTTGGGATGTTTTCATTAGGAGAGTTCCTTTCACCGAGGGTTTTTTATCCTCAGGTTGTCAATTGGGTTTTTCAGCCTGGTTGACTTCCCATGAGTTTTTCCCTCACACATGCAATAATTCCTCCAAAGTGGTGAACGACGTTCATCCTTTGGTAGCTATTGTTTAGGAATGATGTAAATGACCATGCCAGACAATGTAGAAAGTTTCGCGGAATTTCGTGGAGTCTAGATAGGTTTTTTTTAATTAATTAATTTTCCTAAGGTTGGAATTTTAATTATTTAATTAATTAAATGTTTTTGAGCAAATACTGTAAAAACTGGGTCTTTGGGTTTTTGATAGGGGTATTTGTGCTCAAAATAAATAGAATGGCACCCCCTACACCCATAGACCAAGTTTCAGCTTAGTCGGACGAAGTTTGCTATGCCTTTGTCCACCCGGAGTCAAAGTCAGTCAAAACAACATTTTTAATTGCTAAGTCATTTTTGTAATTTTTGTAAAAAAGAGTTGGTGGGTTAATTTGGAGGTGGAAATGAGCAAAGATGGACACCCCTAGCCTACCCAACCCAACCTAACAACCTTACAACCTTTTATACCCCCCTAACCAACCCCCCTTCACTCTACCTCACGCCCCCATGGGGAAAGGGCACCCCCTCTTCACCCAAAACTTTAGAAAACCCACTTAAATCATTTGTGGGCCCCTCTCTATCACCTAGTGCGCCCTCCCTAGCCTCACAACTCACCCATATGTTGCCCACACCCTTCCACCTCACCTATCCATGTCTAAAACCCTAGGTGGGGTGCCCCCTTCATAGAGATTCACCCTCTTGCTTGGAAAGCAACACTTGGCACTCATCAGGATGCCTTCACCTTGCCTCTACAACTATAAAAGAAGCCTCTCCTCACTCATTTTGGTAACCATTCTTTGATGTAAAGTTATGCTACTAAATTTTTGCCTCATCCATCTTGCTCTTGCCATTTCATTTTCACTCATTGCCTCTTGAGAGTATTGGAGCAACTAGTTGTTGCAAGGCTCTCATTTTTGGATTCAATAAAAAGTTTTGGAGGACTTTGGATCAATCTAGAGTAATTAGATTTGTCTTTTGCACATGAGGTGATATTGCTCCTTTGTATTTTGTGAGTTCTTAACTAGTTTTCTTGAGCAAATTAGTTTGTTTGGGTAGATCATTTGACATTAGTGTTGCTGATCTATATATGTAGGATAGTTAGCATTGTGAAGTACTTCATTTTACTAATCTATCTTATCATCTTATGCTATTTTTGGACTCACATCTTGCTTAAGTGTGCAGATTTTTCTCAAAGGAGTTGGTTGGAAGAGACTTTAGAGGGGTTTTCAACCAAAGCCTTCATACACTCCTTGGTTTAATTTGGATCTGATATATTTCTTTCATTAATATCATATTTCTGTAGCTAACTTGTCTTAGATAGGTCAAAAACATTTACTTTTTACTTGGAGATTTCATGTGAAAATTTTCTGTGTAAAAAAAGAAAATTTTCTTGACTTTTTGTGTGTTTTACAGCATTTCCAGCAAGCTTTTGCTTGCTGGTTTTTGCAGATTCTTACCAGGAACAAGGGGAAACACTGCCAAAATTCACTCTTACAACATCCCCAAGAGGTTCCACAAGTTGGGTAACGAATCCCTTCCCTTTCCTCTTTGTATATTGCATTTCTTTGCTATTATTTCAGCTTATTTGTATCATTCTTTGTAAGTAATACATTGCCTACACCTTGGGTGTGTGATTGGCCAAGCCAACCCCCCAATATCGTTGGGCTAGTTCTTAGTTTCCTTTTAACAAGCAATTTTTTATCTCTTGCCCCACTTGTCTCCAAGGCAAGGTTGTGTGGCTAACATAATAATCAATCAAGTTTTTCTTATTTCCAACCCTCTTTGGCCAAAAATGGTAGGCTTGCCTCCACCTTGGCCATTGTGAGTGGTTTGCATTTTTGTTAACTTTATTTCATTTGCTTAATTGTTCTAAACCCTCTTTGACCAATAATGGTAGGCTTGCCTCCACCTTGGTCATTGTGAGTGGTTATTCCAATTTTTAAGTTTGATAAGTGTTAATTGCCTACACCTTGGGAGAGTAATCTCCAAAATCGTAAGGCTAAAGGGAAATTTATTCGTTTTGATGATCTATATGCTCAAATGGTTTAATATCTTCTAGAATAGTCATCATATCTATCTTGCCTTTTCTTTCAAGTTATTTCCCTTTATATGCTTACAAATGTCTTATGGGTTAATGATTTAAGTTTTGCTTAAGTGATATAACTCATCTTTTCCTTAAGTCATTTATTTCATTTATCTTTTTCAAGCATATGTGAATAATTGAAGGTTTAGGATCTAGATCTTTCACATTGCTAAGATTTTCATTTTAAACATGTCTTTCTCAATGGAGTAAATGATTGCACTTTAAAGTTTTATTCTTGTTATCGTTTCGGCAAGTTGTTCTTGCCTTTTCCTTTCTGCAAAGTCACATGCTTTTGATGGTGAATGGAATGCTATGTCAATGCTGGTTATCTTATAAGTTTTTTTCACTCATGTTATCTTATGATATGGTCTAAATCGTTACATTCTCAGCATTTAAATTCAAGCACGCTTTTACATTCATGTTATGTTGAGTTTATGGGTTGAATATTTACATCACTAGCATTTCATTTTCAAGCAATCTCAGTTTCGGTTTTGGGCCTAAAATGTAAATTTTGAGCACCTAAAACACTCCTAAAATACACCAAACACACCTAAAGACTCACCCGCGAGTCATAACAACTTTTTAGACAACTTAGGATAGTCTTATTTAGCCATCTCCACCATCTAAAACGGGTTTGAGGAAAACAACAGAGGGTAGTGGCGGGGATCGTCCCGTGGCGCTCCAGGTGGGTGTCCTCTCCGGGAAGTACTCTTACTGTCAGGGCTGACCATGGAAGCTAGGGTGGGCCTCATTGCCTTACTATCTTGAGCACCCGGTAGCTATTTGGCCAAGGGAGGAGGAAGCTTAAGGCTCCAAACATAGCTAGGGGGAGGGAAAGTAAAATTTATCAAATTTTTAAGAAACTCTTAACCACCTAGTTGCATAGACCATCCATGTGTGTTGGGGACCTTAGATGAATGTTTAGGAACACACATTGCTAATAATTTCATGCTTATAATTCTTATTGCAATTTCATGGTTTATGTCTTTAAATGTTTTATGTCCTTAATGAGCATTTGAGTTAATAAATTATTATATCTTGGTTTATTTGCTCTTGTGGTGTGATTCAAGAAGGAGTTGAGTATCCCACTTGGGGAGGCATCACCTTCTTGAATCTTGAGTGCTTTAGTGGTTGCCAGTGAAAAGCAGTCCAATAGAGTAAGTGCTATTGTGGCATGCTTGGCTCATGTGATTGATCAAAGTTTGAGTATTTCCTAAACTTGCACAATTTGGCTTACTTGTATATCTTGTTGATTTGTATCTTTTGTATCATTTTGTATCTTTGTAATATTTGTATTTCATTGTATAAATAGTTGTAATTTGGAGTTTGTGGGATAGTTCCAATTGATTTTATTTGTAATATTTTGTAATTGGACCACCCTCAAACTTAGTTGACCCCTTGCCTAACCTTAGGCACTAGTCATAGTTGACTTAGGGAAAAGGGCTGCTTGTCATTTAGATAAACTTGCACTCTGCATTTGCTGCCTTAGCATCTTAGGCTAGTTTTCCCCCTTAACCTTTTAACAAATTAAAACCAACTCCTAGAACTTAAACGTTAAATCAAATCTAGTAACTAGGGTCTACCCCCCTTGGCTTCCCTAGGAGTAAGCCTAGAAGGAAGAGGTTCCGGTCAAGGTGACAGTGTGGATTGTGAACCTAGGCATTGTGCCTCCAAGGACACACTAAGTGAGCTGGACTTAGCTCACGTTTGCAAGTGTGTATTAGGATGGCAACAGGTTGAAAAGAGGAGACGTCCTAGGCCTAGTTGCACTACACCTAGGGTTTCACCTTCTAGGGTTTGAAGGCCTTGCTTTTGCAACACCTTCTCCCTTAAATTTATTCTTTGAAGCTAGCCGTTTTACCAAGTGTATTTAGAGAACGAGGAAGGAGTACGAGGCCTTGCTTAAGCAACACCAGAGTGAGCCTCCTTCCCCTAGGGTTTTGATTCTAAGGCCCTGCCATTGCAGCATCTTAGAACCCTACCTTCCAGTCTCTAAGTTTAAATCCTCCCGAGACTTTGTGCCCTTGCTTTTGACTCCATTTACCCTAAGGCACTGGTAATATCTCCAACGTTGAGTTTCTAGTGTATAAAACCATCTTTCAAACTTTAATTTTTTGAAACCCTAACTAACCCTAACACTGCTAACCTAAGCTGACGTCATATTTGACGCAGCAAGCTTTTGACTAATAAATAAGCAAATCAAATGATGACGTCAAACATTTACTGAACAAATTGTTGATCGGATATACTGTAGGCTTGGTCATTTTGGTAGATATTGATGAATTGGTGATCTTTCATAGGCTAATTATCAGAACGCTGACTTCATCTTATCTATTACATTGCTTATTGAATGAAATCAGATAGTCAAGAAGTACTAACCCTTTGAGTTATAGCCTACAAATATACATACTGTGTTGTTATTATCTTGTTTCGGGCAGGTGTTTTCAACAGGGACTTCACTTCTTTATTGGCTGATTAGCTGACTATCTGATACTGGTGTTAATCTGCGAGGAGGGAAATCTTAACACTTGACCTTGCATCCATTGCCTCCTCAAACCCCAGGTTACCGGGGATGTCTCCCTTGGGCTAACCTCCCTAAACAGAAAGAACCTCCCCATCGAGGTGACATTGGGTGGGGAAGGTTCCTGTTACGCCAGTTTGTCCTCTATCCTACAGCCTGTGACCTAAAATACAAATTGCGCGATAACAGGCCAAACTGGCGTAACATGAACCTATCCCACCCAATGTCACCACGATGGGGAGGTTCTTTTTCTTTAGGGAGGTTAGGCCCAGGGGAGACGTCCCTGGTGACCTGTGGTTTTGAAGAGGCAAAAGGCTAAAAAGACTAAGATAAGGTTTTCCCCCTTCACAAGCCATCACCCAAACAGAAAGTCCCGGCTAAACAACCAATAATAAAGTAAATCCCCAATGAAGAACACCTGCCTGGAACAAGACAACAACAAACAGGTATATGCAAGCTATATTTCAATGGGTTAGTACTTCATAAGACTATCTGATATATATATGTAAGCAATTAGCAATAAATGTTGACGAAGTCAATGCTTATCAATAACAAATGAAAAGATATAACACTTCACCAATAAATATTGGAATGATGTGGCATTCAATGTGACCAATCAATACTTCATTTAATAAATGCTTTAAACCACCCTTCAATTGCTCATAAAGTAAAACGTTGCTGCATTAAAGATGAAATATCCAATGATGACATCAACAACTTAGGGTTAGTAGGTTAGGGTTTGAAATTCAAAGAACTTAGATAGTTGTTTGATCAGCTTCACTTCAACGTTGGAGGACTTTAGATCAGTGCCTTAGGGTAAAATGGAGTCAAAAATGAAGGACGCAAGGGTTGAAGGAGGAAGGCTAAGGACTAGAGGGAAGAGTTTTGAAGTGCTGCTATGGCAGGGCCTCAGAATCAAAACCCTAGGGGAGAGAGGCTCACTCTGGTGTTGCTATAGCAAGGCCTTGTGCTCTCTCCTCCTTCCTTAGGTCAATTTGGCAAAACGACTAGCATAAAGGATAAAATCAAGACAAGAGAGTCTGGTGAGGGAGAGTGTTGCTACAGCAAGGCTCTATCGTCAAACCCTAGAAGAAAAACGACCCTAAGTGTAGATAACCTAGGCCTGGGATGTCTTCTTCCTCTTGAATTCTAAATTGTACGGCTAGCAAAAGGGAGGAAGAAAAAGGAGTGTAGCTACGACTAGGCTCTCTTTTTCTCGTTCAATGGCTGAAAGTTTCTCTACCAGGGGACATGAGACAATGACCTACTTGTGTGCTTGTCCCCTGGGGTTTTTGTTCAGTAGTAATCATAAACAACATGCAAGAAATTGAACTACAACCATTCATTCAATCCTTCAAGAGAAACACCATGAAATGCCAAAAAGTCTTCTTTCAACAAGTGCGCCTTCCTTAAATCAACCAAATACCCAAGATAGGGTGCAAATTTCAGACCTCCTTATGGAGTGAATGAGTCATGATGATAAAATGAGAGTCAAAATCCCTCACTTATACAAAACCTTGACCTAATTTTACATTTTAGGTCAAGTAAAAAGTCGACAAGGCCAAAATATCAAGTCATACTGTTTTATATTAAATTGTCAAGTTAAAACCCTAATCAAGAAAAAAGGTAAGACGTCACGCCTTCCTAGGGTGACGTTAGCCCCTATTAGGGAAAATGTAGCCTCCTAAAGAAAGACGTTAGCCCTCATTGGGCTCCTCCAAGCTGCCACACGTGCCAACTGCCCTGTCAATCTGCCAACATGCTCATGATGATGTCATAAGCCTCCTGGTGACATCCTGGGCCATCTAGAGCCAACGTTCCTCTGAAAGTGGGTCAATCTCCCTAGGTCAAGCAGTGCCGGGGTGCCTCTGGTGGAACGTTCTCTTCTTCTCTGGTGCAAAAGTCTCTGATCATTCTCTGCCCTGTCTCTGCCCCCTGATGGGGTCTCAACAACCATATGGTGGGCTCTTCAACCCCATGGAGGTTCGAACTGATCATCTCCCCATGTGTACGGGTCCAAATAGTACCTGTCTGTTGGGCATGGTCCTGCACATCAAAAGCTACGCCCTCCATGGGCTTATCAGTCACAGGGATCATAGCAATGTCAATCACATCTCATCATTAATATTATTAAACATGTGCATAAAATCCCTGATACATCTGTCAATAGCTCAAAGACATTACACAAGCCTGCTATACAAATTTGGAGGAGAAGACAAAACGTTCTATTGGGCTAGTGTCCATCGTAAAAGGTGAGTTCCCAGAAGAAAACCTCATGAAAACCATGTGAGTGGGTGATGTTGTTAGGAGAAGTCCAAACATGTGGGTGTAGTGAGGTCCAAGGATGCAATGTGTTGTCTGTGGGTGCCTTTGTAGAAGGCGAGCTGTACCTGTCATGGATGCATTCTTTCCAAGTCCATTCTTTCCTTTATTCTTTTCATTCTTTTATTGCTTTTCTTTTTCCTTTTTTGTTCAAGAGCTAAACAGGGGACACTGCCCTCGCTTGGTGACCAGTGGTGGCAGCGTTACCCACAACTACTTTCATAGAAATGAAAGGTTGGCTCATGATGAGACTCCCTTTCCCTTGGCCATGCAACCAAGAGTCACTGCCTTGGCATGGTAACCAGCTGGTGGCAATGTCATACTGCTAGGTAACCATGGAACTAATAGGCTGGCTTGTGATGAGACCCCCTATCCTCTGCCTAGGTCTTGTTTTATTATTTTCCTCCGTGTCCCTCTAGTTCTTTGCTGAGAAGCCTTTTATTGCTTTGATCCCTGGGCGAAGCATCTCGAGGTTTTATTATAGGCTTTTATCTCTTACCAGCTTGTCTTTACCCTTTGGGCCTTTAGCCCCTTCTTCCCACGAGACAAGGTGCAATCCTGAAGAAAGGTCAACCCAATGCCCGGACAAGGGGAGTGGGACAAGTGAGCGAGAAATAAGATGAAATAGTGGTGTTATGATGGGAGTGGACGATGGCTTTTCAGAAGTCTCCCCAGTGGAAAACCGAAACCTATGGACAAAGGCTTGCTAGGACACCCTGTGAATCCCCCCAAACATGGTCAAGTGGGCAAATGTAAGATCCAAGCAATTGTTAGAAACAAAAGGAATTAGATGCATATATTTAAAGGTTTTAATGATCAATGGTGACACATACCATGATACCTGGACCAATTACCTCATGGAGCAAGAACTCTTTCTGATACAGGACCAAGTCGATGGTGATGGATGCTACTGCTGTTGAAAAGATAAGGATGATGGAAGAAGAAAAGGTGGGCCCTCTAGGGCCATGCTTAGGTCAATCCTGCTCTCGGTACTCCATGTCTAGGACCTGTGGGCCTCGAGACATGATCGCCTAGTTATCCCAAAAAGTGGGGATAACAATACCAACTAATCTGAACAATTCCTGCCAAAAGGTACTCATGAACCTGTTATCCTTGTCGCTGACAATGGTTTTGTGTAGGTCGTGCAACATGATAATCTCCCTGAAGAACAATTCGGCCACCTGTGCCGCACTGAAGTCTGTGGCTATGGAGAAGATGTAATGTTCCCCACCTCTTGATGAAGAGGTTTGGAAGACTCAGTGGTCTAGGTGTCCCCACTAGGCCATTGTCTCACACTGAGGGGAAGGGTCAACCAAACTAGGGTTATATTCTTAAGTTGACTTGAGAAAAAGGTGAAAAAAGAGTTAAAAGATAACTCAATGAAGAAATTAAAGAGATGGAATTGGAGTTAGGGTTAACTCTAGGAGTTAAGTTAACTCAACAGGAAAATAGAAGAAAAAGTATAAAGAGAAGGCTAGGGCGCAGTTCTTAGGCATTCTGGATTTTGGTATTTGCTTGTTATTGCTCTTGAGCATACAGTTTGAGGGTTTTGTTGTCACAAACCCTTGTGAGCAACTCAGTGGTGAAAGACCCACTCACCTTGTTCCAAGCTTGGTCTCAGGGATGAAATACTCCACCCACACCATTTTACACTCATCACAGATCCACCTATCGATTCAGGAGAGCAGCAAGGCTGTACTGTTCAGGAAATTCCAGTAGGGGCACACCATATCTTGAAGAAGAGTTCGATCCAGCCAATCAGGAGAGCTTGGGGGTATTATGACACTTGGGTTCTATTTGCAGGTCCTTGACCATCATTTTGGAGGTTTTCTTGAAGAGTTATCACCATCAGATCTTCAGTTATAGATTGGGATGGCCTTGAGGCAAGGAGGACGTCTTGTGATTCGGTATTTCTCAGATCTAGGGAGTTATACCTAGAATCTGGACCTGAAACTTCTCCTAAGGGGTTTCCACAGCCCGATCTACCATTCTAGAGAGTTTCAGAGGTTTTGGAGGCGTCCTTCATTTAGAACGACTTATTGAGCTATTCAGGGCTTTAGGAGGGCGTAGATTGCATTAGGGTTTCAACCATTGGGGGAGGAGGATTGAGCATTTGAGCTTCAGACTTCTGGGAGGGGTTTCCTTGGTCCCGATCTAAATTTTGGTGGAGTTTGGCACAATTTGAGCATCTCCTTCAGCTAGTCCGAAATATTGGTCCCTTTTAGCCAGCAGGGCGTACCAGCAGCCCAGGGGGGTTGGGCGTTCACTTATTGTTGGTAGCTTGGGTCTTCATATTGTATTCAGTCTTTGGAGGCATCTTTTGTATTATCGGCAACATTTTGTAGCATCTCATAGCTATTATCTATTGGAGCCATCTGAGGACTATTCTAGATCTGCTCTATATTGTATTCGGTTCATGCTTTTCATAATAAAGGTCAGATCTATGTTTGTGTTTTCCATATCTTTAGTATTGTTGTGATCTTGCATGTATTGGATAGATCTTGTACGAACACTATCTAAATAACTGGAACAAACCCTAAGGCCGAAACATCAATAGCCACCTGCACATCAAATAATCAATAAACACAACTGTGGTAGTTAGTGGTTTCAAGCAAAACAATTGGCTTGGGATCATTACAATGGTATCAGAGCTCTGATCCTCTCATCCTGTGAGGGTTAGCACATGCATCGGTACAATGGTATATACATGGGCAGAAAGAAGAAACAGGCAAGTGAAACAGAGGTCGAAATGGAGGGTTCAGGTGAGGAAGGTGAACCCCAGGGCTTGGCTTACTTGGCAAGAGAATTCAATAAATCCATAAACCAAATAGAAAGTAAATTGGTCATTCACCTATAGGAGAACTATGACATAACCCAAGGACAAGCCGAAATTACTGAGACCTTGAAAAAGGTAGATGACAACCTAAGGAAGGTGGACTAGAACCAGACTAGGATAGTCGATCTATTACTCCAGATAACTCATAAGGGGAAAGGTCCAGAGATATATGAAAACAGAGAGACTGGTGGTTCACAGGGTGGAAACAGGTACAACCTAGAGAAGGCTCCCAAGTATAACCCTGAGCAGATTCCCTATCATCAGTCTGAAGGGAACCATGGAGGGGGCACCCCACATGGGAAAATGGGTAGCAGGGCTACTCCTAGACCATACTTACCCACGTTCACAGATGGACAGTCATAGCAGGAACAGGTGGATGATTTTCTTGAGTAGATGGTTCAGTGTACCAAGGAGTACCATGAGCTAGACATTGGAATTCAGAGACAGATGTCCCTGGAGCAATACTGCCAGCTTAAGTTCAGAAATAAACCTAAGCCGAAGCACAGAAGCAATTATGAGCTAGAACGAAGGATGGGGAAGATAGAAATCCCATACTTTGATGGCACGATCAAAATGACTGTACAGGCGTGGGTACAGAAGCTGGATACTTATCTACAACTTAACTCCATGAGAGAGATGGAAGCCATCAAGTTTGCCACCATGCACTTGGATGGAAAAGCTCATGATTGGTGGTACCATGGATTGATCACCCTAGGCCACAATCAGATCATGGCATACACAGACTTCACTCAGAGGCTCATTGACCGTTTTGATCAGGGGGACCCGGAGCTGCATTTTAGGGAGCTCACACAGCTTAGACAGACAGGTGCACCAGAGGTATACATTGGAGAATTTCAGAGACTAGCAGTCATGGTGCAAGACATCTCACCAACCAGACTTATGATGTTGTTTACTGAAGGGTTGATGGAACCCTTGAGGGGTTGGTTAAAGGCTTTCAAGCCCACCAATCTACAGGATGCTATTTGGAGGACAAGGGACCTAGGGCAAGCTGCCAAACCAAAACTTATCCCTAGACCACCTCTTAACATCGGAGGAAAAGATCAAAGACCTCCTATGAACCCGGGAGGGCATGACCCAAGAGGGTTTGGCCGGGGTCGTGGCAGAATAAATGAAAACACCAGGAGGGAACTGAGGAGGAAGCAACTCTGCTTCACATGCAAAGAACCGTGGAACCCATCACACAAGTGCATGGGACGTGGCCAGGTACATTACATAGAGGTGACTTTAGACAGTGAGGAGGAGGAAGATTATGGTCAAATACATAACATAGAGGCCGAAACCACAGAGGCAGCAGAAGAGGAGATTCCAGAGTAGGATAGTACGGCTGGGGGGAAGGCCACCTTCTCATCTATTAGTGGGGTGCCCAAATTCAACACCTTCAGGATGAGGGGAGTCTTGCAGGGACATAGAGTGTCTGTATTGATTGATGGGGGTGAGATCGGAAGAGCGGT
>CBVK0100189937.1:0-13715 GCA_900067695.1 Picea abies | reverse complement strand
AACCATGTGCCGAAAAACCACCTAATATCATGTGGTCCTGGAAATATGTCCGCCCGACGAAAATATGTCTGCTCGGCCCAACGAAAATATGTCGGCCGAAAAAATTTTTTTCGAGGGCACTGCCCCTGAACCCCCCCTCTAACCCCCCTGCATGCTTGGCGTAGGTGCTCAGGCACTACTACTCGGACAAAGAATATAACACATACCCAACATGGAACACCTGTCTCAGTTATCTATTGTATCACATAAGGAATTAACCAATTCATGCGAAAATTCCTTGGGTGTTGAAGATACTTCTTGCCATAAAGTAATACGAAATCACTAAACTTAAATTTCTTGGATTTAATGTGTTGATCGTTCTAGGATTTCTCCTTATCTTTCTGCACCCACTAATGGAATCTTGCAAGAAACCGATCCTCCTCAAGGTCGACTAACTGCGCCAATATCACCTCTATTACACTCGTATATGAGAGATAAGTGATGGAATCAATGCGTAGACTAGGTAAAGTGAACTCCATTGTCATCACTACTTCTTGTACATAGGCCAACCAAAAAGGTGACTACCTTGTCAGCTTCTTACTTGTAGTTTTGTATTCCCATAGTACTGCGGGAATAAGAAATTACCAATCATCTCTTCCAACATTGTATATTTTTATCAAAGAAGTATCCAAAATGTTATTTAATGCTTCCACTATGCCATTAGCCTGAGGGTGATATGGCGTACTCTTCTGATGATGAATCTAAAATTAGTCAGTTAATGCGAAAATTGTTTTGTTTAGAAAGTGTGTACCTTGATCTCTAAGTAATATGTGTGGGAATCCAAACTTGGTGACTACATTATCGAATAGAAACCATGCAACAGTCTCTATAGTGCATCAGTAGCTAGTGTTTCTTCTGCCCACGTGGTTAAATATGTTGTCGTAGTAATTATGTATCTTTATCCTGATCTCATTTCTTATTGGTTGATCGGACCTACAAAGTCAATTTACCACTTATTGAAATCTTGCAACTTAACTTGTGTATTTAATGGAATTTCATCATGCTGATATGGTTTACCCACTCTTTGATAGACGTTGCATGATTGACAATACTCTTTCACATATTAATGTAGTGTAGGCCATCATAGTCTTGCACCTAAAATATTTTTTGTCATTTCTTTTCCTGCATAATGTCCTCCAACAATACCATCGTGCACTTCCTCTAGTATGACTGGCCTTTCATGTTCTAGTACACAACAACTCAAAATTCCATCTGCTCCTAACTTATACAAGTTCCCTGCAATCAATTGATAGTCTATTGCTTTCACAACCAATTGTTTCTTATGAAAAAATGTAATGTCATAGGGGAACACACCTATATTTAGAAACCCCACAATGTCCACAAAGTAATCTTCCACCATCCTTACTGCAAATAACTGTGCATCTGTGAAATTATCATCTAAATTCCCTAGATCCTCTCCTGTTAATATTCACAAGAGATGATCAGGTCCTGCATATAACTTCCATGGCTTTACAAGGACCTCAAAGTAATATTCATGAAATAGTATGATCTAGGTGGATATTGATGGCCACCCACCTATTCCAATTGGCTAAAATTAATTTGTTGGCAATTTACTATTTTTAGCAGTTTTTTAGGCCCTAAACTTGAAGGGTCATTTTGAGGGCATAAATAATGCTTTTTAGCGATCAGGCACCTCAAATATGGCCAAATTATTTGATTGATCCCAAAAAATGAATATCCTCATTGATACCTTTCCAACGAGCTATCGTTCACCCCAAACAGATCTCATATTCCAAAGTTACGCCCTAGGGAAGTTGATACACCAAACTACCCAAAACGGTGTCCACAAAATTGTTGGCTTTCATATTCAAGGGTTAGGATTTTGGATTTTATTTATGTTAAAAATTCAATTGGAGCCTCATTATAACAATCATCTTCTTGTTAATGAGCGTAGTCATCACATCTCTTCTCAGAGATAAGTTGTCACCATTTTAGCAAGTCTTTCACTCTGTATTTTTACAGTTCTGTACATTTCTCCCATTAATAGAAATTGTGTATTGTTGTATCTCTGTGTTTATGGTTATATCTTTGATATATATTTTTTATATTATTGGATATCAAATATATCTATGTTCACTTATTTATTATATCTCTTCTCTCATTTCATGTTGAAAATCATTCAGATTAGTGGTATTAGAGCATACTACTCTTGATCATTTTTCAGTGCATGTCCTCAACAAGGTCTGAGTATAGCAAGTTGGGTCTCAATATTGTCTCTCTTGAGGAAAATATCTCTCGCACTCCCAAGAAACCCTCCATGGAGGAAGAAAATGAAATTGACGGAGAAAAATATTCTATTAATTTGTTGCTTGAGCAAGCTCTCACACGATAGAGGGATGAAATGATGGATAATTTTTCACACATCCTTCAAATCATGCCAATAAAAAAATTATAGCTTCATCAAGATGCCACTTTGGAGGCACCTCTCCCTTCAAGGTGCAAGTTAATTTTGATATCCTCATATTTGAAGGTTAGATAGATGTGAGTGTCTTACAAAAATGGTTAAATCTGCTAGAAGGTTACTTCTCTATTCACAATTTTTCTGACAGGGAAAATATCACCTTCAGACTCCTTAAGGTTGTCCCCCATGTAAAACATTGGTGGGAAACTTACAAGGAGAAAATTTCCATAGGGGACTCTGGAATATATGGGGCTGAGCCCACTTTGGATTTTTTTTTTGTTGTTGTTAAGGACCAATTTTACTGTGTTGGTTACTATGACAACTAGTACATGATATGGACCACAATGCGGAAAGAAAGGGGCCAAAAAATATTGTAATTAAAAGATAGTTTCCATAAATTGGGCACTAATATGGATATCAAAGACTCCGAGTGACATTTGGTTATGAAATATAGCAGGGCTCTGCATAGGTACATCCAAACCGAAATGGATTTCCTAGACATTTCATCACTGGGGGATGTGTATCAATATGCTATCAAAATAGAGAAAAAAATTAGGCACCAGATTAAATGAGAGTTTGGGTCTAAAAATATGCAACAACCAAATTATGATAAAGATGGACCTAACAAACAACTTCCTAAAAACCATTCCAAGCCACAAGAAAAGAAGTGTAAGGGAAATACGAAGAATGACACTTGAAATTTGTTCGAATTCCACAAAATCCCCTAGAACAACACCGATGATTTTTTCTCAAAACATTCATAGGTGGCCAATATCAAAGAAAAAGAGTTGAACCCAGATCCATAATCTGATTCAAAAAATAATGGGAGAATATTGATCATCGATGCAAACCCCACTACCATTGTCATGACCACAACATTCAATCAAAAGAATAAACAGATCCTTAAGAGGGGGAGTGCCTCTTTCATTCACATATGTGGGTGAAGGGGACTCCATTGCATTTCATTGTTTATAGTGGAATCCAAAAGAACCTCATCTCAACAGAGGTCATCAAACAGTTGGGATTGTCAACTACTCCACACCCACATCCATACAACATCTTGTGTCTTCACCAAGGATGAGATCTCTGTGTCAGCCAATAGTGTCGCATGTCCTATGGAATCCAACCCTTCAAGGATGAGGTATTTCCTAATGTTTCCCTTCTTGATGTATGTGATGTTCTTTTGGGCCAACCATATATGTGGAAACATCATGTTTTTTATGAATATTGACGCCGTAGTGTCATTGTTACTCTGGGGAGTCGGCTCTACATGATACCAGAGGTAGTTCCGACTATTGTTCCAAAAAAATAGTGCCGCAAGGTAATCTATCATACTAGAAAATTCATCCTCTTCACAATTTGTTCAAAAGGTGAACATAAGGACACTGCAACCACTACATCCTTAGCCCAAGACCTTTCTATCCAACATAAGCATATTGTAGAAGAGAAAGAAGATATTTTTTATTCACCTACAATGGTACCTACAAAATTCCTATTCAATCTAAGATACAATAGGTTGGTTTACCAGATTCAACCCTGCCAACAACAGGTTCGTGATAATCTTCAACAAGGTAAGCAACGCAACTTCTTGAGCAAGGAAAGGAGCTCACCAAAATTCAGATTCAACAAATGCTTTTCCATCTCCCCCGAAAACTCATTGTAATGGAGACCTTTTCTTCCTGATGAGGGATGATTGATCCAGGTGGATATTTATGGCAACCCACCTATTCCAATTGGATCAAAACAATTTGTTGGAAATTTACTATTTTTAGCAGTTTTTTGGGTCCTAAACTTCCGGGGCTATTTTGAGGGCCTGAACGACTCTTTTTCACAACCCGAAACCTTAATGATAGTCAAAGTCTTTGATTGAGCCCCCACAATGAATATCCTCATTGATACCTTTCCAACGATCTATCTTCCACCCCAAATGAAGATTGTATGCCAAAGTTATGCCCCCAGGAGGTTAATACAACAAACTACCCAAAACAGGGTCTACAAAACTGTTGGTTTTTCATCTTCCAAGTTTATGGTTTTGGATTTTATTTATGCTAAAATGGCCTTTGGAGCCTCATTTTAATAATCATCTTCTTGCAAATGAGCGTAGCCATCACATCTCTTCTCAGAGATAAGATCCCACCATTCTAGTGAGTCTTTGACTCTGTATTTTTACAGTTTTGTACATTTCTCTCATTAATAGAAATTGTGCATTATTGTATCTGTGTGTTTATGGTTATATCTCTGATATACCTCTCTTATATTATTTTATATCTGAAATATCTTTGTACATTTATTTATTATATATCCGCTCTCATTTTGTGTCGAAAATAATCCGAATCATAGCAACAACCATCTTCATATTCTTCCCCCTAAGGAAAGATTATTGACTAAGTACTTTAATGTAGAATCATTTATGCACACCGTGAAGTGAGACCCAAGTAGGTAATGTCTAAAATTCTGGAGCACATAGAGCATGTCCAAGCCTTTCCATTATGTAGTGGTATATTGTTTTTCATATATAGACAACTCTGTACCTTCAAACACAATCAGATGATTGATGTATCCTTCTCCTGGTTGTGATAGTACTGTTCCTGGTGCAATGGATGATGCATCTACATGGACATGGAAATCCTTGTTCCAATATTGAAATATTAAAATGGGTGTAGTGACGAGTCTCTGTTTCAATGTGTCCAACCCCTTCTGGAAGTCCTCATTCCATTGGAACCTGGATTCCTTCTTCAGTAACTTTTCCATGGGTACTATAATCTATGCATATCCTTTTATAAACTTCATGTAATAGCATGTATGATCCAAATTTTCCCTCATTTTTCTGACTGATTTCATAGGATCCAACTCCATAATAACTGCAATCTTGGTTGGGTCAACCAATAGTCCTTGTTTGCATACTACATGTCCTAGTAGAATTCCAAATGGTGTGAAAAAGATACATTTATTTAAGTTCAGTGAAATATGACATTGTTTGCATTGATCTAACATGAGTTTAAGTACTTCTATATGATCTTGTAGTAGATTGAAAACCGCCCAATCATCTAAATAAACTTCCAAAAATTTATGGATGAACTTTGTAAAGGCTGCCACTACTACTCTAGAAAACATCACAGGGGCATTCTTCAATCCAAATGGAATCACCGTGTACTGATAACTGCCCCATTTTGTCACAAATGTGGTTTTGTGTCTATCTTCCTGTGCATTTTTATCTGATGGTATCCATAGAATCCCTCTGTAAATGAATACATTTCTTGACCTCCCACATTCTCCAGTACTTCATTTTTGAATGATGTTAGGAATGGATCATGTAAGCATGCATAATTCAACTTCCTTAGATCCACGAAGATCCTAACTAATCAGGTATTCTTGTCCTACACCTCCATTGGACTAATCCACTCATATTATTCTACTGGTTCAATAATTTATGCGTCTATCATCCTGTCTATTTGATCCTTAACCTTCTCCTTGTACCTTAGGTTCAATTTGTAAGGTCTCTATCATATTGTCTTAGATACAGGTTTCAGTGAAATATTTATCTCACCTAAACCATCTATTATCCATTTCATCTTAGAGAATGTGGTTGGAAATAAATATTGATATTGCCATAATAAGTCTCCCACCTTCTCAATTGTCTCATCGCTCCAATAGTCTCCTATCTACAAAAACTTAGGATTCTTTGTTGTCCCAATGTTGAGTTTCTTTGTTTTTATAGGTTGTGTCTACGTGAAAAATACAATATCCGGCCCTTCTACTACAAGTGTTCCTTATGTCTCTGGTACCTGCACATTCCTGGGATCTTCTTCCTCATTTTCTTCCTCCATGAAATTATATCATTCCAATAGATTTTGTACCATCATATTGGATTTGTGCGCACAACCTAATGGTACTTCTTCCACCAATTCTACCTTCAAGAAGATATTTGTTTGTATGGCCTATAATGTTGCATGTAAGGAAGGGGCTTCATTTTCAAATTTGAATGTGAGTTCAAATATCTGGACCAATCATTCCCATTCTGCTATCTCCCTACACATATCTAATTCTAAATACCAATTCATCGAGATTGTGTCGAACATGTGTATGAATCGGTGCATCCATTATGTCTCTGATTCTTAGTTCCATAAAGATCTACATTTTTGTAGTTGACTCATCAAGTCACCATCTCTTATGTATTTTTGTGCACTTTATGCTTCCTCTAGCCCAAAGCATATCTCCATAACTCTACTACACTTTTCCCAGTCCTTCATTCCATTTCTATGTGTGGCCCACCATCGAGCTAGAGTTTCTTTTAAGATGACATCTAGTGACAGAATATTTTTCTCTTCAGTTGTTTGTAACTCAAATGATTTTATCAACATACCAATATTAGTTAGTCCGTCATACCTGGGTGGGTTACATAGCTATGTGCCAATCCAATGCAAGGATCCATTTATATGTGCACATCGTTTAGTCGACACACCGTGCATCCTCTACTGCCAATTATCTAGACCTACTTATGAATACGGTGTGCACGAACTGATACTTCTCCAACTTAGAGTGTTGTTCATTTTTGGGTCGACACAATCCTCCATCCATGCATTCAAATTATATAAGTTTTCCATGTCATTTCCTCTTGCCGACTTTGTGCATCTGTTCCCTTCTAATGGGTCCAAAGGTGTAGTAACCTTTATATCCCCGACCTTAAAGATCATATACCTCCTTTTCAATTTAATAATTTCATGGTTATAAACCACCCATTCCAATCCCATTAAATTTGGATATGGTTGACTATATTCTATGACCTCAATAACTTCAAAGTATTCCATGCTAAGGCTGCCATCTATGTTCATAGGTACTCTTGTTAGTCACCCAATCGCGACTATCTTATGCTGATTCACGAGCCTTAACTGAACAAGGGAAAATATTATCTCAAGTTCTCCTATAATCTCCCATGTCTTCTTAGGTAGTACATTCACATCCGATCCTAAGTCCAGTATAACACTATCCACATCGTACTCCCCAATCTGTGCATTAAATCTAAATTCCCCATTGATTCTCTTCCTGCATAGTACCTTATTTACCATTCTTTGTGTGATAGGGTTGTCCCTTCCTTTTTCACAATAATCAATCATGTTATATAACGTACTGGGCATAGTTCTATCCCTCATCAGTTCTACATAACTCTTTAAGAATTTGGTTAGTGTACTTACTTGTGCACTTGAATTTTCAGGTACCGTTGGGTCATATATATGAGGTGGTGATGATGTTGATTCTCCCCCATGTGGTCCAAGTATTTCCGTTCTTTCACTTTGATATGTCACTTTTTCCTGCTGAGGATCGAATGATGGAATAGGCCCTGTTTAATTTCTTACCCACTACTCTGTTTAGTTTCCTTGAGGTGCCATATCCACACTTGTATAAGCCCCTCAACGTGTAAAAACTGCAATTTTTGGTCCTTCACTGCATCTTTTGACTAATATCATCTACACATTTTTATTTGGATGTTGATTCAGGTTTCTGTTTCCTTTGGCCTTCCATTTTGAAGCTAGTTGGGGATAGTCCTTCATTTCATGATCAATTTCTCTGCAATATGTGCACATGGCACATGGGTTTTAGCAATCTCAATCCAAGTGTTTGAGTTCATTACAGTTATAACAAATAATTAATCCTCATCCTCATGTACCAAATTTCCCTGTAACTTGGCCTCTACCAAAATCTTCTATGTTCCCCTGATTAAAACCTCTATGATCATTATACTATGTGTGATTCCCATATGTGTCGAGATTCTCTTCCTGGATCATGTACATATATGATGTGCCGTCTCTTAGTAATTTGAATGCATGACAATCCTTCTCTTCATGCCCTACCAATTTGCAAAAGTTGCAAAACAAATTCTTTGAAGTACTTTAATATTTCTGGAGTAATGGACACTCAATGGGATGATGGCCCCATCTTTTTACAAATATCAGAGTATCCTCCATCGGGTAGTGGATTAGGAGCTCCAACTCCCAAATACTGCATGAATGTTGGGAATTTATCCTTGTGATGACCTTCTATCCTGCACTTTGTGCACCAAACCTATTCTTTTTTTTCCATTCCCTTGGTAAGCTTGACCAACTGAATTATTAATGCATCCAACTGCATCTAAACCTATGTCATTCCTCCCGTGTCTCCTATTGACCATGCTTCTAGTTTCATTGCAATCTCTAATGCCTCAGAATGTGATGTAACCTTGTATTGAATCGAGGGCCTCCAAATGTGTGGTGTAAGTCCAGCAATAAACTAGTCTTGATGTTTTTGATCTGTAATTTGGAACGTCAATATCCCCATTACATCCTTAAACCCTTGATCAAAATCCCATATAGACTCTTTTTGTACATGTTTGATCTCTTTGAGCTTGGTGATGTACTGTGATTCTTATTATCCCCTAACCTAGGAATAACTAAGGATATCACATCTCGAGGCCCACAGGTCCTAGACATGGAGTGTTGAGACCCATATGACTTGAGAATGGCCCCAAAGGGCCCCTCTTTTCTTCATTGCAGTCCGCTTATCACCACCAACAGTATCAATCCCACTAACCTGGTCCTAAAGTAGCAACAACTCTTGCTCCATGAGGTAATGAGTCTGGGTATCATGGTATGCATCACTCTGATCACTCTGATTTTTGAAGCACTTGAATATGTTGTATTTAATCCTTCTTCATTTCATGACGTCTTCTTGGAAATTATGCTATTTTCCTTGTTCATACCTACAAGGGTGACATGGTGCCCTAGTAAGTTTATGTCCCTTTAGGATGGGTTTCTAATGGGTGTATCTCTGATAATTCATTGTTTGTTCCATCCATACTTACCATTTTCCATCTTTATTTCTTTCATCTCCCCTATCCTTGTTTGGTCATTGGGATTGGCTACACTAGGAAGGGTTGTACCTTACCTTGTGGAAAGAAGGAGCTAAATGCCCATAGGTTAAAATTAGCTCGACAGAGTTAAAATCCAATGTTGAAACCTTCTATATGCTTCACCCATGGATTCTCGAGAAATCATTGAAAATATTCTCAGTAAGACAAGGGGACCCATAATATATAATAAACACTCAAGGTACTAGTTGATAGATAGGAGGTCTCATGATGAGACGACCTATTATGACCATGGGCATGTAGCGGCATGAAACTACCACCTATCTAGTAACCAAGCCAAGGTAGTGGCTCCTGGTAGCATAGCCAAGAGAAAGGGGGTCTCATCATGTGCCATCCTTCTCATTTCTTTGAAATGTTTGTGGATAACAATGTCACCTCTGGTCATCAAGTGAGGAAAGTATCCCTCAACTATTTCCTTGAATCACAAGAGAAAAATATCTAAAGAAATAAAACTAAGAGTAAACGACAATGAATGGGCTAGGAAGAAATTGCATTCATGATAAGGTGTAGCTCACCCTCTACAAAGGAACCCACTGGTAAGACTTTACATTTCCTTGTTATTACATGCACCCCATGCCACCTCATACACTTACATGACTTGGATTAGATCCCACATAGGAAATGCCCCAAACTTAGCAGAGCTTAACCCAATAGGACACCTTGAGACCTTCTCCAAACCTAAATTGTCAAATTTCATAATGTCTTTGAGCATTTGTCTGGGTTAAGGGGGGTTTGATTCACGTGTTTGCTTAATTTAATTATTGGATGTGATTTACATTCTATGATCCCTATGAATTATGAACCCATGGAGGGCGTACTTGGTGTTGCTACAGGACCTTTCATGGTGGATATGTACACATGAGGGAATGATTATCTTGCACCTTCATGGAGGCTTAAATCCCATACATGGATGTTGAAACCCTAGCCAAGGGTAATAAGATATTGGATATTTGCACTGGGAGAAAGAAGGATGTTTCCTTTGGAGGCACCCTAAGAGAACTAGACCCAGGGGACCTTGATATTCCCACGTAAACGTTATCCCTTGAGGGCCATGGATGTCACCATGATATTCCTAGACGTCATCTAGATCTAGGGTGTCATCTTGGATGGAATTTATGATAAATTGGCACATGTGGGAAGGGTTTCAGGCCTTTGGAGGCCCAATGTTTCACCTTCCCTACCCATTGTTCCATACTTGGGGCTCAACGTCACCCTAGAGGGGCATGACATCACCCTTGGAGTGATTCTTAGATGCAAATTATTTTTTTTTTGTCCAAAATTAATTTGTGTAAAAAACTGGCCAGGTCGACCAAGTAATTATGAACTAAAATTAATTTTAGGTTAAATTTTGTATAAATTAGCAAAAAGTGACATTCATTTTCATCACAACTGTCATTTGGGACAAGAGGTATGAAATTTTCTCCCTACTAGGGTTATTGGCTGAAATTATGATGCACCACTCTTGTTTAAGGATGATTTTTGCAACTCAGATCAATTTTGGAAGTTTTATGGTGATTTAAGGATGATTTTTGCAACTCAGATCAATTTTGGAAGTTTTATGGTGATCTTGCATGGTATTCTCATGTTTATTCTTGGTGCAAGTAAGTGAAATCTGCATTTTGTCATCTATTGAATGTCTTATTGCATGGTTTTATTTTCTCATACAATATTATGAAATTGCATGGTGTATTTAATGCTTGAAGTAAGAAACTTAAGTTGCTACTTTCTTACTTTTTATTTGCCAAACTTTTCATTAAATTGATCTAGTAACTAGTGAAACCCTAGAGCCCTACATTTCTAACACTCTAAGGGTTTTCTACTTGGTTATTGCTGCATAATTTTTATTCCATAAAAAGGCTAAGGAGCGCATGGCACTAGGGCCTATAATTTCCTACACCCTAGCATTTTTTCTTTTGAGGTCAAAGTCTAGGAGGACTTAAGTTACTACTTATCCTATAATTTTTTCCTCTTATACTTTTGTGCATCATCATTAATTTGCAGCCTTAGAAGAATTCATCCTCCTTGAATCCATTACCCTCAAAGGCACTAGTCCTCTTCTCTTACTTCTTGACAAGACTCAACTCAAACTCTTTCACTTCATACTTGTTAGTGAAATTATATGGTTAATATATTGCAATCATTAATATGTCAATCTGGTTTCGTAATCAATATAGTTGATGCACTATATGTGTTGATAACAGATAAGTTCCTATGTCTGATGAGTATAACATACATGAGAAACACTCCAAAACCAATATTATGTTTCACAATCTTCAAACAATATTCTTCACACAGTTTAAAAACCAAAAATGAAAACTCATAAACAAAATCTCAACAATCATGTGATTTAAAGGCTCTTGCTCAGGTAATGAATCAGTTCATTTACATGATCATGAAAGGGAGGGATGAACTTTGAATTTGTTTTCTTGTAGCAACTAATTTAACAATAATATGTAATTAACACTCTGCACATTCTTAAAATGAAGATCATTCAATCCTCTAAGAAATACTAGGTTTAGTAAGAGACTCCATTATAGGTTCATGTAGGGTGAGAGATGGAGATCTTAACTTTTCATGTATTTTCAAGATATAACCTAATCAATTTTGGAATAAAACTCTAGGTGTAGTGAGATACTCCATTATAGGTTCGTGTAGAGTGAGAGATGGAGATATTAATTGTTCATGTATTTGGAAACTATAAACAACCATTAAAGCATTCAATCTAACAAATGATTTTCCACACACACACACACACAGATAAAAAATATTTACTCAAAAATCTATATTTCACTTAGAAATGCTCACTCCGAATTACCACAAATCTATATTGTGTTTCATCAAATTTCTTACTGAAATACAATAGAAATAGAATTAGATACTACAATAAAAAAACATAATGGTTTTATCCACACACAAACCAAAATAGTATTTACATAGAAAAATACAAGGAATATTACCTTGGTTGGGTCGGTGGGCCCTTTCCATACCAACAATGTAGATTTAAAAGAAACTTACAGAATGAAAGATTTGATCACACACATAAATTCCATAAACTATAATTTATATCATTACTTCAAAAACATGTGTACAATCAACAGTTTTCTCAAGAATCAAATCTACAACATAGCAATGCTTAATTATGTCTCTATACATCTATCATCTACAAGGCCTTCTCTTTTAAAGAGAAATAGTTGTTATAACCAAGACCCAGAGATAACATCAAATGATTACATAAATATTACAATTAGTTGATATAAAATTTTCATGGGTATGGTTTCATACTCATGACACAAAGTGCATGAGGATGAAGTGTATCATGGTATTCAATGAATAAAGGATGTTCTATCCAACTAACTCCTTGGACCCATTGAAAACAAATTTGTTCAAACGCCCAAGCCTAGAGATGTGGAACTAGTACCTGATGTGCACAGCTAGAACAAGAAGACTAGTACCAAACATGCACAGTCATATATATTGGTACCATAATAGCACATAAATAGGTACCAGATGAGTAAAAAAACATGTATTGGATGAGCAGAGCATGGGTAATGGACGAGCACAAAAAGAGGTACCAGGAGAATTGAATACCTTATGAACAATGAAACATGTACTAGATGAGTAGGAATTGTGTCATAAGATATACTTGGATCAATCAAGGTAATTAGAGAAAATTTAACATCAATTATGCAATTCCAATTATTAATAAATCTCATAAATTATGGTTTAAACATAGGTTACCTTATGTATACACACGAATGGCTAAAAGACATGTCTTTAAATAAAATAGGAAAATAGTGCATATATCTCAGGTAAAGTTGGTCAATATAAAGGAAAAGATAAGGTAATTGGAATCATAAAAAATGAGACCCAACATTTCCCCCATGCCCAAGTCATTGCATGTCCTCATGAAAAAATTGTTGAACTGGTCCTCAAAATTGCAAAATGGTGTTGTCTTCCACCTTGCCTGAACATTAATTGCATGTTTTTAAGATATCTGATTTGGATCTCGGGGGATGAGATATGGGTGGCTTGAATGTTGAGAGAGGAGGAACCTATAAATGCCAATATTGCATAAAAATAAGCATGAAAAAAAAAACATGTAAATGAAGTACTTGGAAGGTGAGTCTTAAAGAAGAGCCTCACCTCTAAAACTAACTACTAGTAAATCACTTAGAGCTAATGAATCTCACAATGAACAATAAAAAATATGAGAGAAGCCAAAATGAGTAACTTGATATTATGAGAAGGCTTGTTATGCCTTTATATAGCATTACAAAATGGTCCATTGGACAAATTCAAAAAAAGCTCATTAAATGAGTGTCTATTATTAGTATAATAGATCTAACTACCCAA
>CBVK0100189936.1:0-13715 GCA_900067695.1 Picea abies | reverse complement strand
ATGTGATAAGGGAGAAGAGATGAATCCAATGGAATAGGTCTCAAATAATGGTGAAAAAATTTCCAGACGTTTTTTTTTTTAACCCTTGCAGAGTTATACTCCAGTTTGAAGAATACTACAGTGATGAAATCCCCAAATACTTAACCAGTAAGAAAAGTGTAGTGATTTGACAACCTGAACATAGTTGCGCTGCAACAGATCTTATCTGTTTTAATTTGTTTATGTTTCTGTCCCCTAAGGGTTAGGTATTCAAGGGTTCTACAGACAAGGGTTTGCCCTGTGCTATAGCTCTATGATATACATGCGGGGTCCAACAATAGTTTTTGGCCCAATATCTCAGGGCACTAACTAAGGAGGATAAACCGTACCCTTAGCTGTACTACCTGACTACCTAGGTACTAGAGAGTATTTTCTTGAGTGTTGTTCTCGATGGCACTATAGCAGCCAGGCGACCGATCGGTTTATCTAAAGACGACTTCAGGAAATCTAAGCCGATCCGTACACAGGTGCTGTCTGATGCGCTACCACTCGAAGGGGTACCAACAAGGGTTACAAGGGTGGCCAACATATGTGCACTTAAGAACCACTTGTATTTCTTACGTGTATGAATCCCTCAACCGTGGGTTTAAGCACGTAATGACAGATCTCTGTGGCTTAAAGACGTCAGAATATGTCTCTACCCTAAAAAAAAATTTCCCACAATTTCTGCCAAGGAAAGTGCTCTGATACCACTTGTAATATACCAGATATAAAAAGTATGCAGAACATATAAAAAGTATGCAGAACAAAAATAAAATGCTAGAAATGGTAGAATAACAGTAATATAACTAGCATAATCTCCACAATAACACATAAATGATATAAGAACAACAACAAAAATAGCACTTTGATTTAGAAATCAATGTTCAAGGGCCTCTTCGAGGGGGCAACCTCTAGTCGAGCAATGCTCTATTACAATAATCTCCAAGCTAGGGTTTTCATACCTTCAACCCTTATTTATACTAAATATGTCTATCAAGAGAAGCATCTAGAGGACGATCCTTCTAGACGAGAAAGCTTTTATTAGGTCTTCTTACATCCGCCTTATTCTATTTTATTGAAAGGCCTTATTAATATTGACCTTTATTACATCTGCATATATTGCTCTACCTATGTGCGGGTTAGGACCCTAACAACCAGGAGAGGGCATGAGCCAACCTTGAGACCTAGTCCTTACTTCTACACCAGAGTATTTTTCTTTCACTAGTTGACAACTCCTTATTCCTAAATGAGCGTATGCAGACCTGGATGAAACTATGCAGATAGATCCCCCAATTCTAAATGACCTCCGCCAGTTTCTTTGTAGAGGATTTTCACCAAGATTGCCTCCCTATCAAATATGTGAATGCACCACTCTCTCCAATCTCGCTAACCAGAAGCCTACAATCACGAAGAAATGACGATGTTTGAGCCATTTGAATTTTTCCCCATGCCCAAGCGGGCTACCAAAAACATACATGATGAGAGCCAGGGGATGTGCTGAAGTGGTCAAACCCCTCTTAATTGCAAGTGTCCCATCCTCATCCATCCACATGAACTCCATTAACCAAATCTAGACTATCCCATAGTTGAATAATGTCTCACCACGATAAAGGAAATGGCGTGCAGAGGGTACAACTAACTGATATACAAAGATATAAATAGATATTACAAGGATGCAAAGATAAAGGTAACACAAATATACAAAGATATTACAAGGATGCAAAGATAAAGGTAACACAATAATGTAAGATTAAATATGCTATAAGTGTTGACTTTATTGATGAAGTGGAATTTGATGTAGTACCCCTCGATGTATGTGGAGTAGTGTTTGGAAGCCCCTATCCATTGGGTTGGGTAAACAAGGATGCAAAGATAAAGTTAACGAAACAATGTAATATTAAATTTGCTACAAGTGTTGATTTTATTGATGAAGTGGAATTGGATGTAGTACCCCTTGATGTATGTGGAGTAGTGTTTGGAATCCCCTACATGCATATTAGGGATGCAATATTCATGCAGAGAGCCAACCAATATCATTTGATCAAGGATGGGATGTCCTACATCAATAATGCATATAAAGGCAAGTCAAAGATCTCATTGGTAAGTGCCAACCAAGCCAATAAGTTGATTAGTTCTAGTAATAAATATGTTTTTCTTTTCTTAAGAGAATATCAGTTTGATGATGAGTCAATGAGAGTGAAGGCATCCCTGGAGGGGTGTAATAAAGAGCGGAAACACCAGTTGGAGGAGTTGCTATAGGAATACAAAGGAGTGTTCAAGGAGCCTACATGGATACCACCCAAGAGGGATGTGGAGCACGAAGTACAATTATTGCCAGAGTCCCCATTGACGAATATTTGTCTATATAGACATTCTATTGTAGAAGTGAATGAAGTGAATAAGTTGTTGAAACAATTGGTTGAGTAGGGTGTGATTCAACCAAGTACCTCACCTTGTGGGTCACCCATCATAATTGTTCCCAAGAAGTATGGGACTTGGAGAACATGTATCGATTACTAGTAATTGAACAAGATTACACTGAAAAATCGATACCTTCTGCCAAGGATCGATGATTTGTTGGAACAACTATAGGATGCCAAGTACTTCACTAAGTTTGATTGAAATCAGGATATCACCAAGTATGAGTAAAAGAATAAGATACCTAGAATACCACCTTCAGGACAAGGCAAGTTTTGTATGAGTGGTTGGTTATTCCATTCGGTTTATGCAACACACCAACTACATTTATGAGACTAGTGAATGATGTAGATTCATTTGTTATTGTTTATTTGGATGATATACTGATTTATAGTGATACATGGGAGGAACAAATCTCACATTTTATGCAGGTATTAGAGATTCTGAAAAATCACCAGCTGCTGGCCAATCTCAAGAAATGCGACTATTCTCAATAGTATTTGGTGTATTAGGGGTATTTGATTGGTGGAGGGGATCTCAAGATATACCCCGCAAATATGGAGGCGGTCACGAAATGGCTAGTTCCTACACATGTCATTAAAGTTAGGAGTTTTTTTGGGGCAACACAATAATTGCGAAAGTTCATAGCTTCATTTTCAATGGTAGTTGCACCACTCCACACCATAACAACCAATGGTAAGAGTTTCCAATTGGGAAAGAATCAACATAAGGCCTTTTATGAGCCGGAAATAAGGATCAATCAAGCACGAATGCTCACGTTACCAAACATATAGAAGCCCTTCAAAGTGGAGATGGATGCAAGTGTGTATGCCATGGGATCAATACTGATGTAGGGAGGAAGGACCGTATGCTATCATTCTTAAGTATTTCATGGGGCGGTTCTCAACTACCCTATCTACAACAAGGAGATCTCTACATTGGTACAATATTTTAAGAAGTGGAAGTAACATGTAATGGGAAAGGAGACAATCATCCACATAGATCACCAACCACTACAATATTTGCAAGCCTAGAGTAAGCTACAATAAACTAGGCATTACAAGTGGATGTGGTTTTTGAAACAATTCCATTTGGTCATAAAGTATAAGAATGGTAGCACAAATAAGTTGGAAAACATGCTTTCATGACCACCCACATCCAATATTACAAATTTGGGAACTCTGATGCACATGGAGCCTTTTACTTATGTTGCATATAAATAGGCATACACAAAATATGAGGACCTCAAGGAGGTGTTTCAACAACTACATGGCCAAATTCATATAGAAGAAGGTGACATAAAGTATGACTATCATTTCTAGAATGATTTACTCTAGAATCTTGACAATCTCTATGTTCCTAAAGGTGAACGACTGCAACTTATCAGAGAGGTTCACACCTCCAAAGGTTCAGGAATTTTTTGTGTTGGGAAGATAGTTGCCAATTTATAGAGGTATGTGTAATGGCCTTGAATGCAAAAAGATGTAGCACAATATGTCAGAGGATGTATAATTTTGTTGTACCAACAAGCCTAGTAGTAGGAAGCAAGGTCTATACCATCCCTTACCTGTACTTGCTCAACCTTTGGAAAGGATTTCCATGGATTTTGTGGGAGGTTTAACAACAAATAGGAAGGGACATGACTATCTATTTGTGGTAGTTGAAAGGTTCAACAAAATGTACATTCTCATGCCTTGTAAAAATACCATCAACAGACAAAAAGAAGCAAACAAGTTCTTTGAATAGGTTCGGGTCCACTTTGGGATACCAAGGAGAATCATCTTAGATAGGGATACAAAATTTCTTAGTGCATTTTGGAATACATTATGGGAGAACATGGACACTAACTTGAAGAGGTATACAACATTCCATCCACAGACAAATGGGCAGACAAAAGTAGTCAACAAGAATTTGGTACAAATCTTGAGGGGTTACAATCAGAAGAATCCGAAGACCTGGGATGAAAATCTAATCTATATGCAACACTCTTATAACAGAGCAATCCACACTTCTATTGGTAAGTCACCTTTTGAAACTTTCTTTGGATATTTTCCACCTTCACCCTTAGATGTTGTATATGGACAATAAGGAGGAGTGAGAGAGGATCTCACAAGAAATGCATTAAAGGATGAAAAATTTGTTGAGAAGATCAGCTAGATCCATTTTCAAGTACACGAGACACTGAAAAAGTCACATGAAAAGTACAAGGCTAGACATGACCAACACAACACAAAGAACATTTAGAGTGGGAGACAGAGTATGATTACAACTGAATGAGGAAAGGCTATTGGGTCCTGGTAAGAAGATAAAGTCTCTGTGGTATGTTACTTTTGAGGTATTTGAAAAGGTAGAAGATAATGCCTATACACTCAGTATACTTTCATACATGAGAATTTACTCAGTAGGGAATGTGGAGAATCTCAAACTCTATGAGCCTTCCATGTTGGATCATGAGGAGGAGTAGGTCCTACCTTATGTAGAGGAATTTTCACCAGATGCTTAAGCATAGTTAGCATAGGACACAATCTTGTAGAAGTGGTCTATACCTACAAGGCATGGGAAACACAACCTTTGGAAGATTGGGTTGAAAGGACAACTTCCAGGAAAATCAAAGTGGTAATCCAAGGAGAAGGTAGATAAAAAATTTCTTCACCTCATTCAATAAATCTTTTGAGGAGCAAAAGCCTCTGTGATGGGGAGGTATGATGCAGATTGGATCATTATATTGTTTTTCATCTATCTTGATCCTTTTAGAGTGGAAAAAATTGGAGGTGTTGAAGCTGCCTTTTTCAACTGGTTTAAATGTATTTTTTAAAGTCAAATATTGGTTTTTAAGTTATTTTTCGCCTCATGACATTTACCTACTGAAAATATCAGTAGTCTTGACATCTGAAATAGCGAAGGATGTTATGTTTCATAAGTTACCACTTTTTATCGTTAAACGAAATTTTTTACTTTTTGTACCTCGGAATATCACTCTTCGGGAGTTACAAGTCACAAGATTTACAAGCCCCGATGTGCGAGGTCGTGAAAAGTTTTAAAAAGCTTACCTCAGGTGAAAGCTGAGAGTAAAATTCTTTAAACCCTAGTCAAGTGCTGTCGGGATTTCGCGTCTCGGCGTTCACTCTCTCCTAAAACATTACCGTCATAACTCCAAAAGATGAAATCGCAAGACTTTTACATAAGTAACCTAGGTTAGTGTCAGGGGTGATTAATTTTGACCATGGTTGAAGTCTCTTGGGATTTTGTGACTCAGCATATGTTCCTCCTGGAAACTATACCCTCGAAACCCCGAGTGGAGAAGTCGCGATATTACTCAAACATAATTAATTAAAACACTTAATCCGGTTTACCTTTAGGTTTAAATAAATCACATCATAGTGATCTCGAGATTTCGCGACTCGGCTAGCGCTCCTCCCGGAAATTATACCCTCAAAACCCCGAGCCACGAAATCGTGATATAAATTAAAACATGATTAATCAAACATTTAATCCTGGTTAGTTCCTTGCTTAACTAAATCTAGTCATCACGATCTCGGGTTTTAGAGGCTTGAAAGGTTAAAGTGAAAACTCCTGATACGGCGAACGCTGAAAGGTTGATTAAAGTTTAAGTAAGCTTAGTAAAAAAAGATAAGCCAACTTAATCAATGTTCAATACAAATAATAATATGCACAGTCTATGATGTAATTTTAAATTTTCCTTGCACCAACTTGTGTCATGAACCGTAGAAATTTATGGCATTAATTGGAAATAAGATGAAACGACAAGTAAGGATAGGGTCTTTATTGCTAAATCTTTCTCTAAATATGATTGGACCGTTCTATTCATAAGGACACCAATTTTTTTAAATGATCGAAGATATAGATCTTTTTCCTTTATGTTCTATTCATAAAGCTCATTTCTATCCCGCGCAGATAAGTTTTTCTTAGCAAACTGATCTCTGTATGTATACACATTTTTATTATAGGAGAGCTAAGTCACAATCTTCTATCATGGCCGCGCGAAAAGCGTCCAAGACAAGTGCTGAGATTTTGGGACAAGGCTCCGATAATGTTTCAGATACTTCACCTCGAAGCATTGATTCCATACGAACCTGGTCATACATCTCAGAGGTTTTCCAATCAGATTTGGTGAACTGTTCGGACGATTCCATTAACAATGAGAAAGATGACTTGACTACCAAATACAAGATCATTGTCCAGGCAAATATGCACAAAGTAGCGGCCAAGCCATGTCTTCCGTCTTACTATGACATGATCCGATGGGAGCTAGATCATGTAGATATCCCTACCAGAACCATCATCAGTGAGCAGTAGGTCACTGTTGGGACCTTTAGACTAGAAAACTTATAGGCCATGTACAAGTTACCACCCACGTCAAAATTCACATACAATGTAGAGTTTCTAGAGGGTTTTAAACAGAAGGAATGCGACCAATATGCAAAAAGATTGTCTGATTTGATCAAGGATTGGGTCTCTCACCCAGCGAAGTTCAGAGCAGATAGAAACAAAGTTTATTCCATATCTTCTTTGGAACCACAGTTCAAATACATAGCGATGATGACCTATAGATTGTACGAGAGGGAAGACACCACACATTTTTTTCTCCCATGGGTGCCTTTGATGCATACAATAGCAGAAGGTTGTTCTTTTGATTGGGCCAAACTATTGTCAGAGAGTCTGACTAGTCGGATTACATAATATCAGATGCAGAGGGCAAGCGGGAGAGCCACCTCATTTTTTATATTTTCATACATCATGGACGTCGTGTGTTCCATGACACCTTTTCCCTTAATAAGTTGGAGCTGGACTCCATCGGAGACTGAGCCTATCCTTGTCTATCATTCTAATCTTTGGGAGGATAAGGCATCATATTTGATATATGAAATCTTCAATTGGGTAATGGTACCAATGCATGTCACGATCTTCGGTAATCCACCGCCCTGGATCTCAGATAGCATTACAGCCAATTTGAGCAAGGTGGCCGACTGGGACATGGAGGAAGAGTTTTCATACATCAGGGTTTTCGACGCTTCTATCCCTCCAGATGCTCTACCATTATTTATACCCGATAGGTTGGCCTGTCGTGAAATTGCCATGCAAACCATGATTGGTGGCATAAGTAAAGAGTTGAAGGGGTTTTCAAAGAAGGTATGGCCACCTTTCCCCATTCATTTAAACACCTATTCTTTATTAGATTTCAAGCATGCAAAGGCCAAGGCAACAACCTTAGAAGATATAAAATTAGTCAATATTGAATTCAAGAAACACGACCCACAGAGGGTCGTGAGTAATCACTTAGCTAGCTGTGGCCTTAAAAGGTTTGAGCACAAGAAATCGCCTCATGATGATATTTTCCGAGGCATGAGATCGTATGCCAAGGTTTTGCCTCAGATACAAGCCTTGTTGCCTGAAGAGAGGGCCGATGTTTTCAAATTCCAAGAACATAGGTGGAACTGCCTTCCCCCAGTATTATGGGGCAAAATCCAACGACCGTAGAGGTGCAAAAAACAAAGGCTGAAGGCTCCAAATATTCAACACCTGGCCAAGAAGAACAACAGGATAAAGAAGAGAAAGTTGGGGGCCCAAAACATGATGCTGAGGCTTTCGATCCTCCAAGCGAGCCAACTTCAGTCGTTACTCTATGGAAATAATCTAAACAGGTCAATAATCCCATTGTTTTTGTTACTCCCCTGCAGTCGACAAAGGGAATACCAGACGCAGGTTGGATTTTTGGTGAAGAATTAGCACCCATATCAGTGGAAGAGCTACCTCCGAATGAATTCTTCTTCGATAAGAAGAGAAAGGATCTCGTGAGACAAGAACTTTACCAAGAGGAAGGTATTGTATCCAAGAAATTTAAAATTATAACCGATGGAAGAACCATGAAGAAAGAAAAATTTGCAACCCAAATAGTAGGAACATTGGGTGCTTTCACTACGACAAACCAATATTAAGTTGGGACCCTAAAAGATCAGATGAAGCAAAAAGATCATCTAATCAAGACATTAGAGGCTAAAATAGCTACAGTAGAGGCTACTGCCAAAGATCAGGCGAATGCAACTTTGGAGCAAGCTAGAATAGATGATCAAAATGAAATCGAGCGGCTCAAAGTTGATCTTGAAAAGACATAGCTGATGGTTTAGACAAGTCATATATAGATAGTCTAGCAAGGAGAATTGATAGAGCAACTTCGGCCCAAATTAGAGTTAGCCAAAAGCCAGGTAATTGATATCGGGATATTTCAATCCCAAGCAATAGGAATCGGAAAAAGGTTATCTGTGGCGCAACAAGGTTTGGTTGTTAAAGTAGAAGTGATTCAAAGTAGCTGCCAACTCATTGATCAGATATTGGAGAACCTCTCTCTCAGAGAAATGGAAGTTGGAGCAGCTCGGGTTGCATTCCAGGAGGCTATTATAGCCACAATGAGAAAGGAAATAAGAAGTAGTTCTAGTTTTCCCATCTCAGAGTAGACCAGGGGCAATATCTTGTTGAAAGAATGGGAGTGAAATATATCTTAAGGCAGAGAACAAGCTAAGGAGATAAGAAAATCTTGTGAAGAAACTTTTGGTTTGTTAAATGGGATGTGGTTGGGTTTTGATGGTGAAAGTAGCATTGAGATACCGAGTCAGATCAATACATCAAAATATCTGCTAAAATATCAAGGAAAATGAAGAAAGAGAATTAACCGAAATTTTACAAATAACCCAAACAGACATAGTTCAAATAGATAAATGGCTAATTAAACCAAGCATATTATTATGTTCTATCAGTGCCAAAGACCAGCAGAAGGAAAGTTGCCACGATTGGTGAAGGACTATTATATTTTTGAGGCCAATAACCAAGCATAACCTTCTAAGATGATATCACAGTTGGTGGAGAAGTGCGTTATTTGCACGGAGAAGGCAAAGAGGCAGGTTTCCAATACCAAATGAGGATAGAGATGAAGAAACGAAACATTTTAACTCCTTTGATTATAACCAAAAACCTCTGGAACGATTGAGATTCCAGCATATAAAAATCTGTATAAATATACATTTTGTAGAAAGAAAAAGGGCTGGACCTTTTTGGTCGATTGTAATACAGGCTATCTTCTTTTTGAATTAATACAAAGCAATCCAGAGAATCTTGATTCCGTCACGACTGTGCTATGAGTTTTTTCTCTTTGTTATTCATATTCAATTTCATTTCGCTTATATACATCTGATGAATGTTGCACTGCAATTTAGTAAAACTTCTACCCTGGTGGTTAAATTCTGTTCATCTATATCGTTTACAGTTTTTCCTCTGTATTGGCTAACGACAGATACAAGACCTGTGAACCTTTAAGTTGTCATATTTTATACTTCGTCAGATTCCTTCTTAGTCTATTTTCTTCCTCTGTTTAAGGAGTGAGATTCACATGGTACCCCTCCCGAGACCACTAATTCATTTTTATCTATTTATGTGGTTAAAAGTGAAATCCTTTCGAAAACCTCTGTCGGACACAAAGGTAAAAACTTTGCAGTAAATTTATCAGCGGTTGATATCCCGCCGACTCTTCTTTTAGACTTCCCGACCTCACCAAGTCTCGAAGAGTATACTATATATTCAAATCTCATGCCTGTGGGATCCCCTGATTACATCTCCTTCAAATCCGAGGAGCCAAGTCCTTACATCTCTGTTCACTCGTCTTCGCCTTTCTCATCCCTCGAAGAAGCTAGAAATCCGCTTTTAGTCTTTCATAACCCTTTATATAACACACCCTTTCCTTGTCAGTTAGTACCAATGGTGGCTGCTGGAGGAGGAGCCGGGGGCCAAGTGGCTCCCCTGCCCCCCAGATTTTTTACTAAAGTGGCTGTGAAATATGCACCTTTGGTTCTACTCGTACGTCTTCATGACCTTCTTGAAAATTGTATAAAAAATTTACCAAAATTTACAAGGGAAGGGGACTTAACTGCAGCCGAACATATAAATTTCTTCGATCAGTTCACTGATATTCTAGGTCTGGAACACGAAGACGTTTATTCAAGATTGTTTGTTCAAACTTTTGAAGGACAGGTACAAACCTGGTTTCGAAGCCTACCCGCAGGGTTTGTCCTTTCTTACGATGCCTTAGAAGATGCCTTCCTTAGACAATGGGGTGAGAGAAAATACCACTTATATTATCTGACCGAGTTCAGATATTTAAAGAAAAGGAATTCAGAAACAATTATGGAATTTATCCGAAGATTTAACAAACTGTATAATAAGATCCCAGCTGAAGTTAAACCCTCCCAACCTGTAGCCAAAGTAACCTTCACAGGAGCTTTCGAACCTAACTTCGCCCTTCTCTTAAGAGAAAGGCAGAGGGCTACCTTAACCCGAATGCATGATGATGATGTGGAAATTGAATCTAACATGACGACCTCTAGTAAGTTGAAAGATAGGGTAGAAATGAGAAACAGAGAAACCAGGCGTTTTAGGGAACAAGCGAGACCCTCAGGATCTAATAGATCCACAGACGACAAGATGGATGATATGGCTAGGATAATTAAAGATTTGTCGAATAAGATTTCTAGAATGGAGATAGATCAATCCAAGAGTGATCCTTTCATTAAAAGAGAATTTAGAAGAAACCCCAACCCTCAAAATTAACAAAGGCAGATTAAAAATGAAGATCAGAAAATTCAAACCCCTTTAAAAAATGAAAATTTTATAGGAGGAAATGACCTGGAAGATTTCAAGGGACTTGAAGAAGATGTGGCAAACTTGGGTGATGACTACATTCATCCCTATGTAACTAAAGAAGATTACGAGAGGTCATTGAACACACCTCAACCATCAAATGAAGATGATGATATAAACAACAATGATTTTGTTGTATGTCAAGAAATGTTTAATTCCATGACAACTGGGGTCCAACCAAGGTATAACTTGAGGTCTAAAAACAAATCTACGTTGATTGCTAGAGGTGAAATATACGTGCTTGCCCCGAAAGAGACTAAAACATCCAACAACAAAATAAAAGAGGTAGACTTGTTGGACCTCAAAACGAAGGAGGTTGAGACCGAAACAAGGGGAATCAAGACAACTAAGACACTCACAACATAAGTAAACTCATGAGTAATAAATCTTCCCAGACAAATAAGTTGGAGAAGAAATATGTTCTTAACAAAAGAGCTCGAGGTTTCAACCAGAGAAATGGACAAAGTTAGCGGTGGTTTTAGTTTTGAAAATGAGATAAATAGGATAAAAATACCGATCTCGTTGGTTGAATTAGCAAATAATCCTGCATATCGAAAGCAGATAACCAAAGTGATAGGTTGTTCAGATAAATAAAGTCAATCAGACGTAATCAATTTAGAAGATGATAAACCCAATATCACTTTTGGTCCACATTTTGAGGGTGCCAGAGACACCGTTGCACCTTTCTATATCACCCTAAATGTGCATGATCGACTGCTACATAACTACATGCTAGATTCTGGAGCTTCACATAATGTGATGCCCAAAGAAATTATGGATAGACTAGGCCTCGAGATCACCCGACCTTACGAAGATCTCTACTCTTTCGATTCGAGAAGAGTTAAGTGCATGGGTATGATAAAAGATTTAGTAGTCACCCTTGCATAGGTCCCAGTCAAAAGTGTCCTGATGGACGTATTTATTGTTGATATCCCCCCAAAGTATGGCTTACTGCTATCAAGGTCATGGGGAGCCAAACTTGGGGGGTCCCTCCAACTAGACATGACTCACACCACAATTCCTGTATTTGGTGGGCAACTTACTCGGTTATACAGAGAAATGAGGTTAGCCTATACAGTGAGCGATCCTCAAAATCCTGTTTACATTGCTGATCAAGATCTAGGAAATTGTATTTTGTATTTTGATGATGGTATAGATAGTTGCACAGAAGAGAATTACATAGATGAGAAAGAATATGAAAATATGCATAGCGCAGGGATCTGGAAAATGTTTTTTGACAGTGCTCTGTCATGTGAAGGAGAAGGTGTAGGAGTACTTTTTGTGGCACTTGAAAATAAATTTGTTGTCCCTTTTTCTTACAGGCTTCAATGGGATATAGACTACTCTAACAATGTATGTGAATATGAAGCCTTAGTATTAGGATTGGAAGCTGCCAAGAAGCTGAACATAAAGAACTTGGAAGTATATGGAGATGCTGAGTTGATAGTCAAACAGATGAATTGACAATACCAGGCCAAACATCCGAGATTGAGAGCATATAGAAATTGTGCCTGGGATCTAATGGAAATTTTTTTCTCATCTATAAATATCCACTTCATCCCGCGTGCCAAAAATTTGTAGGACGATTCGTTAGCCAAGGCAACCTCGATGTTCGCTCCCCCCACAACTTTTAAATTAAAATACCATATAGAGGTAAGGCACATACCATCCATTTTGAACAACATACAACACTGGCAGGTTTTCGAGGATGACGAATAGATCAGGAAGTTCCTAGAAGCAGTGGGCGACTTTTCTGAAACTCACATCGATCAAGAGAATCAAAATGATCACACATGGATCATGCAAGAAGGAGAACACCCTCAAGAGTTCTGAGAAAAAATTTCCAACCATCGCATGTTAGTTTTAAAAAGTAATCAGATTCCAAAGGGACTAATCCCCCTGGAAAGACTTTTCGATCAAAATGACATACCTTTAAAATCCACTCTCCAACCCCAACCAGAAGAGGTTGAAGATTGCGACGTAGGGACAACAGAGGAACCTAGGATGGTGAAAATATCAAAGTACCTTCCTCCTGAGGTGAAAAATAAGTATAAAGATTTGCTTGCACGATATAAAGACGTTTTCACTTGGTCTTATGAAGATCTTAGGACCTATGACACTACTGTGATTGAACACAAGATACCCCTGAAGTCCGGTGTCAAACCCTTTAGGCAAAAACTTAGACAAATCAACCCTATCCTATTACCTGTAGTCGAAAGAGAAGTTAAGAAGCTTTTAGATGCGAAAATAATAGTAACACTGAGATACTCCGATTGGGTGGCAAACCTGGTCCCGGTTAGAAAAAAGAGTGGGGAGATTAGATTGTGTGTTGATTTCAGAAATTTAAATCAATATTCTCTCAAAGACAACTATCCTTTACATAAAATGGATCACGTATTAGAAAAGGTAGTCGGAGCAAATAGGATGTCTATGATCGACGGTGATCCAGATTATTTTCGGCATGAAATGAGAGTGGAGATATAACATAGAAATATTTGGAGATATTGCAAGAGAGACAACAATATAACAGAGATATAGAGGAAATATAAAAAGAGTCACAGATATACAGT
>CBVK0100189935.1:0-13715 GCA_900067695.1 Picea abies | reverse complement strand
ACTCTTTCCCTACACGACGCTCTTCCGATCTCACCCCGGCAATGGCGCCAATTTGTTATCACTCCAAGAAAATCCTTTGGGTTGTAGGCTAAGGATGCTTGGTAACTTAATAAATAATGTGTAGGTATGCTTGGAACAATGGGATCACTCAATAATTAATGTAATAGACAACTCATCATACATTCAAATGAAACAGTGCTTTTAGAAAACAATAATCAGATCAAGTATTTTAAAAGGAGAGGATGAAGAACACTAATCTTGATTGCCAAATACAACTGGATGTAGGGATTAATGCAAGATAGAAAGAAATCCTTAACTTCAAGTCTATGAGCTCAATAAAGAGATGACAGTATTTATAAGCTAAGATAAACTGAAATAAAGTACAGAAAAGGAAACATAAATATTTCTGATATTGAAAGCAAAAGGAAACTGTAATATTATTGAGTAATAAGAGTCTATATAGTAGCACAAAATGTATTCCCAGTTTGAACCCTTGTCTCTTAGAAAAGATATGAATTTATATCCTTTTACAATCAATTTTTAAGATCCTAAAAACTTGGATCTGTATCTAAAAATAGAAAATAAAACTAACTAAGGCAATTGATAATCAAAGACTAGTTGCTAGAACTCGAACTGTCTTCTATATCAATATTTGAAATCTGTACTTCATCAGCTTCTGGACTCTGTTGTGTCATGGAAAGGTAAAGGCACCTATCTTCTATAGCTAGATTCCTTCAATTAATCATAGTCGAAACTTTAGGAGACCGATTTAGCATTTGGTTTTCAAAATCTCCACGAATCTCTAATGCTGAGTATTTTTTGACTAAGTGGTTAATCTTTTGATGCTCTTGAACTTCATTAAATACTTTGAAAATCACCCTGCTCCATCTTTAGCTTTCAAAAATTATTTTTGTGCTTTCACCAGCTAATTCGCCTTATGATTCGTTGGTTAGCTAGTAAAAGCTCTGCCTTTCACTAGCTAACTGGTTGTAAATTTACCCTTTGCGTTGGTGAAAGCTCTATCTTGGCCAAAAAGAAACTTTCACCTCCAAAACTGTTGTTTTATCAAAAACTTAGCGTGTCTCTACTTTATCTCCTTGCATATTCGCAACAACCTGGGCTAGCACTTGTAGATCTGGGTGCGACTTTTGCTTTTACTTCAATTTTCTGATTTTCCTCTTAAGGTGTTTTGCTAACCACCATAAATTGTTATAATCTTTGGTGATTTTCTTCTTTCTCTTTTTTTCTTTGACACTTTCACGAGCCAACTTCTCAAATGCTGCATTTATTTCTGTGAAATTATTAGACAGAGTTTTGTATCTCGCCTTGATTACTCTTTCTAAAACCTCCTGTTGAGTAATCACTTCTTTTAGTTGCTTAATTTTTTTGTGATTTCTTTGATGTTTCACCTTCATCAGTGGGAGTAAAAGTCTCACAATCTTGTGTAAATTCCATGGAGTGTTCAGGGCTTTTAATGGCTAGACTTTCATCTTCTTGCTCTGGCTCTGTTTCTGAGTCTGTGTATGGTAGATTTAGAATATTTGTCTTCTTTTCTGTAGGCTGCTCTGAAGTGGTTTCAAAATCTAATTTTTTCTTTGACCTGTGAGACTTTATGCCGGAAATTCTATCTTCTGGTGGTCCTAGAAGAGTTCTCCTCTTCCTCGAGCTGCTCTGAGGAGTTAATTGCCTTTTTCCAGCTCTCTTCTACTCATTCATGGGCTAAGTTTGGGTTTCAAAGCCTTCCCAAAAAATAAAATGTTGCCAAGTCCTTCATCTTTGTCTTAGTTCCTCTAGAATTATCAATTTGATCAGGCCGAAATGACGAAGAGTGTTTTTCATACTTAGAGGTTCATCCCTAATCTTTTTACATACTTTAGTTAGGCTTTTATGAAGGAAGAAAGGTAAATTTAGGAGAGTTTTCCCTGTGAAATGATCTAAGAGCTTCAAATGGTATAGCATCATCTTGTCATACCTGCCTTCTGAGGTTATATAGAGTTGAATGCCTTTGAACAGGTCCTGCCATTCATCCTCCAAATGCGAAACTGGCATGCTTTTCTTCCATGTGACATTTCTGAATTATGCTTTAAGATATGCTCTGAAATTGAGATTCTTGGTTGTTGTTGTCTTGAACCAGCTCTGGCCTGATCTAGGTAAGTTGGTTGTTGTAGCAATGGCAGCTTCATCAAATATGATTTCTAAAGAACCCACATAGGCTTTGTTTCCATCATACGATTTAGCAAACGCTTCAGCTGTCATTTGGTGGCAACCATTCTGTAACTTTTCAACATAACCCATGCAGCCTGCGTCTGAGAAGCATTTTTGCACCTCTGGATGTGATTGTAAAAAAGACAGACTGTCTAATTCTTTCCTTAACAATGAACCACTTTGTTTCCTTGCCATCTGTAACTCGAACCCCAGACAATTTTGCAAACAAAGTCACTGTAATTTGTTGTTTGAGCCAAGGTTTGGCGCTGGTGAAAACTCTCGGCATTGTCTTTCAAATATGAAACCATAACATATGCCTATGGATAATGCGTTTTGGGAATATGAAATGTCGATTTGATGTTGCCAGCTGAGTAGTACCGCTCCTTTACCTATGATGATGAATTTGAATTCTTCATCTCCAACGCCATTATCTCGTGAAGCATGCATTCATGAACACGATCCGCTATGATATCTGATTTAGACATGCATAACAAAATCCTCATCATTATTCGCTTTCACCAACACCTTATAATGATTACGTGATGTGTGTTGAGCATGTCATCTTTTGATCTCTGAAAACGTGGAGGAAACACACGTGTTCCGCACTTTCACCAGCTAATGGTCTACAGGAAAGTACTCCTTAACTGTTGAAAATCGCCACGTTCACCAGCTAGTCATCAACCTTGCAACACGCGTTAGCTGTTGAAAGTCTTTTCATGAAATTTTATAGAAAATACCTTTATGGATCAGCTTATTTCTAAGATATGAATTTAAAACCTAAGTTTTGACACTAGAAGAAATTAAAAAAAAAAAGGAGAAAACTACAAATAACCATGCTATCAACCACAAAATGAAACCATGGTGACTGGTTCATTTTGGGAGATAACAAAGTGGATACTCAACTTGTTAAATACAAATGAACAAAAAAAATTCTTCTTGGTAAGTCAAACATCCATTACATATTATTTTCATCTTCTTCCCCTTTGTTCACTTGGTAGTTCCTCTATCTTATTTGTTTTTTGATCTGTGCAAAGATAATACCCATTTCTAGATATCTTTGCTTCTTTATTATAGGTTTTCTATTTAATTCTCCATTCTTCCCATTTAAAAATTCACTTTTCCTATGTAACTTAACCTGCACACACATTACATTATTTCTTGCAGATCCTATCCTTCGCACACTTTAAAAATTTCTTCCAGCGAATCCTAGCATCAACACACTTTACATTGCTTTTGCCACATGCTTGCCTTTGCATGCTCCTTTTCACTATTTTTTGTTCTACATGTAACGTTTTTTTTGTTTACATAGTCCAATGCTAAATCTGGTATTCTTTGTGGAGAACTTTACGTCCTTTGCTTCTCACACAAGATGGCCTCCACACTCTTTTCACCGACTTCTATGTGCGCAGCTTCCACAATTTCATGACTGTCCTTTATGTCCACATGCATTTACTTCCACTCAATTGAAAGACTTAAACCAATTATTTAGTTATTCTATCATTTATTTTTGAAGCTCTTGTTCCCCTGGCATTGCTATGGAATCTTGCAATAAAGATGCCATGATCTTAATATTATTTCTTAACTGCATAATCAATGACTAAAGTAGAAATCAACTGCAAATACAAGGGATAAAGTCAATTAACTATTCCCCATATTCATCTCAAGAACCTATATTTCAGACTTATTCCAACTTTTGTAATTTCTACTCCCTATCCACTTCTAGGACAAATCCAAACAAAAATGTAAAAGGTTTTATTGTAAAATAATTTTCTTTTAGATATATAGAAAAACAAGGCTATTATCTTGTACAATAAATTTGAAAAATACAAATTTCAAGGATACTTGTATATAACACATTTTAATTTAGCAAACAACATATCTAAGATACTTTCAGAATTTAAACTTGGTCACAAATAAACTTGATCAACGTTGACATATATATCGTGCACAAAATTCTACCCTCTTTACTTCCTGCAATTCGAAGGTGCTGACACTTTGGACTGGCTGTCTCACATCCTAGCTTCTGGGCGCTTTACATTGCTTCTCGCATAAGCTAAATTCCATCTCTTATGCTGACAACTCTACCAAATTTTCTTCTTGCAATTCTAATGCACCGACAGTTTGAATTTGTCCATGCCCATCCTAACTTCCAAACACTTTACATTGCTTCTCGCATAAGCTAACCCCCCTTTCAACATTTCACTTATTTACTTACTAAATTTTGCTCCAAATTGAACATTTAGTATTTAACTACTAAGTTTTACTCAACATTAAAAATTTACTAAGGTCCATTGGATGTAGCTTGGTTGGTTGGGAGGAATGCTTGTTACCCTCCCCGCCCAGGTTCAATTCCTTGTGAGTGGCATGTGTGTGCCCTTAATGGGCCTATAACTGAAAATGCTCGGCCTCCCCATGCTCTCTCATAGATTTTGGGGGGAGGTTATCCGTGGATGTAGCAAGCCCCAATATTCGGTGTTATGAACCACATGAAAAAAAAAAAAATTAAAAATTTACTAAGATTTACTTCACATTGAACAATTTACCTTCTTGGATATTTTTACAAAGTTTTATCCTAAATGGTTTTAGTCCAAACACTTAACATTTCTTCCTGCATATTCTAACCTTCCGATTAAACATTTCACTTATTTGCTTCCCCTATATGCCAACCTCCACATTGAACATTTAATACTTCTCATTTTTTCTTGTTTTTAACAAAGTCTATGATAAAAAAAAATTAGTGAACAATACTAAATGTTTTTACTTGTATTTTCTTTATTCTTATCATTCCCTTGTTACATAAACAATAATGTTATTCTTCTTAATTATTATCTTTTGACAAAAACTATTCATTACATATGCATTTAATTATATTAAGTTTCATTGTTCAATATATATTTCTCATTTAACTCACTAAACGCAGTGCCATGTAACTTTTGTTTAATCTATTTTAGTTATAAAACCACACATACTAATTAAGTAAAATAAAATTATTTTAATACAAAAGCAATTAAAACACTTGTTAATAAATTCACAATGTGTTTACTTATTAATAAATTCACAATGTGTTTTATATGTGTACTTGTTTATAGAAGATATAAAAGTTAATAAAATTTGTTCCTATAAAATAAGAGCTAAGATTATTTTGTATTTGTTTTATAAGTAGAAAATAAATGTGTTTACTTGTTAATAAATTCACAATTTGTTTTATATGTGTACTTGTTTATAAAAGTTAATAAAATGTGTTCCTATAAAATAAGAGATAAAGTTATTTTGTATTTGTTTTATAAGTAGAAAATAAAAATATTTTTGTAAGTATAAGAACCAAAACCATTCATAAGTATAAGAACCAAAGTAATTTTAAGTTGAAGTTGAACCTTTAAATGATTAAAAATATTATAAGAACCACTTTCTTGATCTATATTGTAACTATAGTGTAAGATAAAAAAAATTAATCATTATTTTTTTAAAATAACATATTTTGAAAATTTTAAAATATGTTTATTAAAAAAAAAAATTAAATATATTTGAAATTTTTTAAATATATTTTTAATTTTATCTAAATTAAAGTGTTATTATGAAAAATAAATCTCTAACTAAACAAAAACATTTAAAACTATTAAATTTTTTCATACTTATAAATATAAGTTATTTAAATAATTAAACAAAAACATCTAAGATTATTAAAAATTTGATATAAGTTATTTAAAGAATTATATACATATATATAGATATTGATATTAATTGACCTAACCCGTTTTCCTTTATACTTATAAAAACGAGTGTGATTTATTAATGGAGAGTATTCGTGATAGAACCACGTTATTATCCCGAAATACCTTGTCACATAGAAAACAACTTAACTTTTATAAATATAATATCTTCCTTTTCTCGGTGGCTTTTAGATTTGTTTTACATAATATAAGAAGACTTGATATTCATAAAAGATATGCTTGGTGTGAGTCTCATCTTAATCAACATCAGTCGGTTGTGATATTTAATTGTTTAAGTTTATGTCTTCTAGCATTTAATGCATTGTTCCCCGTTCTTTGAATTTATTAACATTTTAAAGTTAGAATACATATTACATTCTTTAACATTGAACATAGTGCTTCCAAAACTTAAATGTGCCATTTTTGTTTTTGGAGGGTTTTTATAATCATTCCATTCTGAAAAATGCATTGGTGCTAATTTTCGTGGACCTTAATTGTTTTCAAAAACATGGACGTCCTATTGCTATTGATAAAGTCTTTATGCCTATGCAAAACTCTATGCATTTCATATATTTCCATGTGACGATTACCATGGTTCATGGGGTAATACACAACCCAGAGCTTCCACCAGTTTCCAACTAAAGTATATACAATGAAATTCACGAGGGAGCAATAACATGGCACTCAAAAAGAAACCTTGAAGCTATCAAACACAAAGAGGCAAGCAAGTCATTTCTAGGCTCGAGGAAGAGACAACCCCAAAGTGTTCCCTAACCACTAGTCCAAGGTCAACTCGGAAGATAACTAGTGTTTCTCAACATATTCATTCATTACCCAAAATTGAAAATCCAAAATAATCCACAGAAGAAAATTAGCCAAAATCAAGAGACTTGTAACATCCCCATTATAATCCCCAGTGTAATTAATGCATAATGTAGATATGAATGTGGCGATGGCCAAGCGATGTAATATGTGAATTGCATTTCTAAATTTTATTAAATAAAATATGATACTAGCCACTGAGAGACATGGACAAAGATGGGGGTTGATTAATCCAAAAGAGTGGAGGGGCCTAGAAAGGGTTTTTTACCCATGAGTTTAATTCCCAAATATTTTTTTGTTTTTAATGTTTTGAGTGAATATTTTGATTCTCCCTTGAATGTGGAAGAGCCTAATCATTGAATGTCTATAAGAGAGTGGGTGTGAGGATTCACATCCCATAGTTATTGGGAGCATGGGATTGAGTACAATTAGTTTGGGGATGAGTGTGAGTGAAGAAAATAACAAAGGAGAGGAAAATTTGTATGGCCAAGGGGATAGTTTTAGATAGTCACGTTTTTGCATAGAAAATGAGACAATAGCATAAGAGAGTGCAATGGAGCTAGAGCAACAATGGAGGGAGAATTTAGGAGCACTTTTGGATCTGAAGATTAAAGAAGCAAGTTGTCATGCTTATAGAAGAACCACATTGTTAGGCTTGAAGAGTGAACTCCTATGAGAGTTGCACTACAACAACAAGTGATTATTGTTGTTTCCTTCTAGTTTTCTTGGCAATGAGTTCCCTTGAATTATTAGTAGTGAGATTCATGGTTACCTGCGCCAGAGAGACCCTGATAAACGAATGGGATGCATAATGGACTGAGATCAGTGAAGGGGTACATTTCTTGAGTTGGGCATATCAAGAGAAAGAGAGCTAGAGGAAATTTGGGATAGTTGTAGGAGAATGTCAGTGGGTTGTGGGATTATTTGAGTTGTGAGTGGACAGTGAGAGACACCTTGTTTTGTGAATTCCTAGCCCCATCTCGGAGGTGACATGTTGTTGAGATCTAGAAAAACAAGTCTACATTGGTTGGGTGGAATGTCTGTCCCAAGCAACTAATTACACAATTGTTTTAAAAAGATAAGTGTTTATCTATTTTTCCTGAGTTATTTTATGAGTTTAACTGTTGTGTGTTTTACTCTGTGTATGAGAATGAATTATATGTTGTTGTGATGAATTTACTAGCTTCATTCATGTTAGTTTAGCATGGTGTCGCTGCATTTAAATAATGATATCAATGAATGAATAAATTTGCATGTTTCCTTTTGCTGGTAAGCTACAAGATATGTTAGCAGGAAAAAAAATTGTATCTGTATTCTGTATGTAATGAACCTCAATCAAGTTGGGGAACATTACATATTGGTATCATAGCTCAAGGTTCAACACCAAGCTTTATGGGCCAAGACCCATGTGGATTTGGTATAAATTCGTTACTCTAGACTTTCACCTGTGATGTATTTTGGGAAAATGTGGAAAATAGAGTGAAATACCCAAATTTATGAGCATATTTGAGTTAATTTTCCTCATAACAAGTTGAAGGGAGGATTAATGGCATCGATTTATGAGTTGTAGAATTAATGTTGGCTTGGGAGGTCGAACTTCGTGTTTTAATGGTGACTGAAGAGTTGGAAAATTGACGGCTCAAATATTTTCAAATTTAGGAATCGATGGCTGAGATTAACTGTGGAATGAATCAAAACTTCCAAGTTCACCAAAGGAAAATTTTGGGAAAATTATAAAAAAATTCAAAATTTTATAATTTTCAGAATTTTTCAAAAAGAATTTTGTACAATGATGACGTGGACTGTACCGTGACATGGATTGATAGTGTCTGTGGTGGCAGAAGGAAGGGGACACATTATAGATTTTGGTGAATCGACGATTGAGATCACATTGATCCTGAAGATAGATAGTCTATATCAAATACGAGCTTGGGCAGAAAAATGCTAAGTCTAAAGGTCGTAGGACTGATAGGTTTTTGGGACATGATTCATGAAAAAAACTTAATGGTGTGATTTTAATAGCTCGCGAAGAAATGTCCATGAGAAAAATCTCGATAGGCTTGTGGGTTGCAGGTTGCGGACAACATGGATAATTTTAAGGATGAAAATTTATATTAAAATGTAGAACCTGAGCTAAAATATTCAAAATTCTGGTAAGATGCAATAGTTTGGTAAAAATATTCAAATTTCTAAGGATTTATATATATTCTATAAAATTTTGGTGATTTTTAAGGTAAAATAATTTTATTCTATGGAATTTGGTAAAATAGTTTTTAGAAAAAATGGAAATTGGAAAGTCTTGTTTTTTGGAAAAACCATGGAAAATTATTCCATTGGGGAAATTTATCCCCTAAAATCATCTATGGCAGATAAATCTTAATTTCATGCTTTCGATGTTCCACATGGAAAAAGCTTGAATATTTTTCCAATAGGATTGTGGGTTGCAAGTTGCAAGAAAATCCTAACTACGTGCTTTTGACAACGTGCAGGGAAATGTCTATGAAGATTTTTCTGATAGGATTGAGGGTTGTGTGTAAGGTACCAAATCTATTATATTAGCAGAATAGAGAAATAATCCAGGGAATAATACCTAGAGAGCAACAGATACATAAATATTACAGAGATAACAACGGAACAACAAATTATATGGAACCACAACACCAGAATTATACCTTTATTGATAGGAAACAATGTTCACTTGCCTCGTCGAGGGGGAAACCTCCAACAAAGAAGAGCTCTATTACAATAATTTTCCAAGGAAAAACTTCTCATACCCTCTACTCTTATTTATACTAAATCTATCTATCCAAAAGAACAATCTAGAGGAAGATCCTTCTAGAAGCGAAAGCTTCTATTAGGTCTTCTTACAATTGAATTATTCCTCCTTATTGATAGGCCTTATTAATAGTGACCTTTATTACATGGAAATATATTATTCTACCCACTTGAGGGGTTAGGTAGGTTAGGTCCCTAACATGCCCTTCCCCTTAAAATCAACCTTTTTCTCAAGGCTTGAGATGAGGAAATTGCTGCAGAATGTTAGTTGGCTCCTAGGTGGCATATGCGGGAGTTGTATCTTTTCACTAGGCTAACACTTCCTTGATGGTGTGCTGACGAAGACGACACTCACGCTGGTCCAAAACTTTTTGTGGATGTAACCAGATGGATCCTTCTTCATCCAACTCGGGAAGGCTGGTTTGACTTTGGAACTTAGTTCCAATCACCTTCTTTAAGCAGGAGACATGAAAAACAAGATGGAGCTTAGAAGAACTAGGAAAATCTAACTGATAGGTCACCTGTCCCACATGCTTGAGAACTGTTTAAGGACCATAAAATTTGGGCGTCGGTTTCTGACAATGTTTGGCCTTGAGTGAAGTTTGTTTATAAGGTTGCAGTTGAAGAAATACTTGGTCTCCTTGAACAAATTGACATTCTGAGCGACCTTGATCGGCTTGTTGCTTCATACGATTCTGAGCCATGACCAAATTCTCTTTGAGGGTACGAAGAATAGCTTCGATACACCTGGCATGTAGGAGAGAACAAAAGGTGGCTTTTTTCCATATCTGCTTCAAAAGGAGTCATGCAAGTAGTGGTATGGTAAGAAGTGTTGTACCACCATTCAGCTAATGGTAACCATTGAGCCCATTGATTTTTCCTTTCAGAGGAAAAACACCTCAAATAATTATGAAAACACTTGTTGACAACTTCAGTTTAACCATCAATCTGGGGATGATAGACGATGCTAAGATGCAATTGGGTGCCATGTATCCTGAATAGTTCTTACCAAAAATTGTTGGTGAAAGTGGGGTCTCGATCAGAAACAATAGAATGAGGCATGCCATGAAGCTTGAAGATATGATCCATGAAAAGTTGAGCCAGAGTGGATGCAGTAAATGGATGTTGAAGAGAACAGAAATGAGCATACTTGGAAAGATGATCAACTACCACCATGATGACTGACTTATTGCATGATTTAGGTAATCCCACAATGAAATCCATAGAGATGTCCCTCCAAATAGTGGGTGGAATCGGAAGTGGTTGGAGTGTGCCAGGGGATTTGATTGTTTCTCCCTTGTTACATTCACAAACATCACATTCTTCCACAAAAGTGTGAACGTCATTTTTCATACCATCCCAGAAAAAATAACGTTTGACCATGCCATAGGTTTTGGTAAATAATGAGTGCCCAGCTGTGGGAGTAGCATGAAGCTCAGAAATCACTTTGGATTTAAGTTTTGACTGTTTACTTAAATACAAGCAACCTTTGTAGCGAATCTCATCATTGTGCCAAGAGTACCTAGGGGAAACTGGAGAATTATCTTGCAATTTTTGGATTAGATGCAGAATTTTAGGATCTTGTAGCCATTCTTGGTGAACAGCTTGGAGCCAATCTGGTACAATGAAGGATAGGGAGACCAAGGACCCTTCATCTTCATATTTTCTAGAAAGAGCGTTAGCAACCACATTTTATTTACCTTTCTTGTAAATGATCTCATAATCATATCCAAAGATCTTAGTCACCCATTTTTGTTGCTCTCGAGAGGAAGGTCGTTGCTCTAGAATATACTTGAGGCTTTGATGATCTATCTTAATTTGGAAGCATTTCCCCAAGAAATAAGGGAGCTAGAGTTCCATTGCATGCAGAATAGCCAACATTTCTCTTTCATAGATTAATTGGCCCAAATGGCGTTCTAACAATTGTTTGTTGGTAAAGGCCAAAGGTCTGCCCTCTTGCATAAGGACTGCTCCAATAACTCTCCCAGAGGAATCACATTCCAGGACAAAGGTCTTTCTGAAATACAGAAGGGCCAAGACTGAAGTAGTTCACATAGCCACCTTCAATACTTGAAAGGCCATATCAGTTGCGAGATTCTAAGTGAAAGAATTATTTTTAAGTAGAGTAGTGAGAGGTGTCGCAATCTTTCTACAATTTTGAACAAACTTGTGATAATATCATGTTAAACGCAGAAAACCACGTAATATTTTGATAGTCTTGGGGCAAGGAAAATCATGCATCGCTTCAATCTTCTAAGGATCCACCCAGACACCAACCTTGCCAACAATATGACCCAAGTACTCGACTTATGAGGCACCAAAGGCACATTTGGAGTGTTTGAGGAAAAGTTGATGCTGAGAGAGTAGATGAAGAACTTGATCCACATGGGCAAGATGGGATTGCCAAGTTTTACTATAGATGAGAATATCATCAAATAAAACTAAGACAAAATGATGGAGAAAATGACAGAAGACATGATCCATGAGGTTTTGGAAGGTGGAGGGGGCATTACACAGGACAAAGGGCATGACCAAGAACTCATAGTGACCCTCATGATTTCGAAATGCATTCTTGGGGATATCATCGTCTTGCTTACGTATCTGGTGGTATCCAAAATGCATATCAATTTTAGTGAAATATTGAACACCACTCAACTCATCCAAGAGATCATCAATGACAGGAATGGGAAACTTGTCCTTGATGGTGAGTTTATTGAGGGCACGAAAGTTAGGACACATGTTCCAAGTACCTTCTTTCTTAAGTACCATGACCATAAGAGAAAAATAAGGGTTGGTACTAGGGAGGATAACACCCGCTTGTAGCAATTCCTGCACCATTTTCTCAATTTCATTGTTTTTGGCAGAGGGATGATGATAAGGGAGAATATTGGGAGGAATATTGTCAGGAACAAGGGGTATGGAATGATCATGAACAACACGAGAAGGAAGAAGTCCCTGAGAAGTGGTAAAATAGCTTGGTGTTTGGAGAGAATAGCTTGGAGGTCAGGATTCATAGAGGGTGTCTCAACGATGTGAATAGAATGGAGTTGAGAATAATACCGGAGTGGCCTTTCTTGAGGACCTTTTCCATGTGATGGGAACTGATGATCTCAAGAGAACCAACTGTGAGACCTTGTAAGTGATACCTTTGTCCCTCTTGTTGGAATTGCATGGTTAATTCCTTAAAACCCATAAGAATGGGACCCAAAGTGCACAACCATTCAACACCTAGCACAATGTCACAAATGTCCATTTCAATGGAAAACATATGAGATTTCAAGTGGTAATTTCCAATTTGAAGACATAAATTTTCACAACCCCCACCACATTTCATGGACCCACCATTGGCTATCATGATTTGAAAATTATTGATAGCATGAATATATCAATTGGTTTCCTGGGCAATACAACAATGAATAAAATTGTGGGACCCGACCTACCCATTTGAGAGCAGGACCCGAAAACGCAGCCACCATGGATGAACTCCGTTATCAAGTTTTTTTTGTTCAAATATGATGCATATGTCTCTTCATTATTGATTTATTCCTTCTTTATGGTGCACTTCAATTTATGCTCATTTAATACAATTCTTTAATAAGTCACATCGATGAAAAGATCCTAGATCACATATGTACTAGAGAATTAATCCATTTTCGTCGTAGATTTGTTAAAGGTTTATAATAGTAATCAACATTTAATCAACAAATCAAAACCATACATTTTTACCACATAAGTTCGAAAGATTGACTATAAGCAAGTAATAAAATCAAACAATAAAAGAGAACTACACCGAGATAAATTGTATAGTAATTAAATGGAATTGAGTAGACATGTTCATACCTATTTCCTAGGTAAACATTTGTGTCCCAAAACGAAAGAGAGTCTAAGGGTTAGGGATCCAATCTCGATATTTAAAAAAGAGACAAAGTAACATTAAAAATTTGTAACCTTCAAAGTACAAAATTAGAGCTATGTAGATCAAGAATTGGATTTGAGGCAAGTAGCACATAGAAAAAAGACTAACAAATCATGCAACGAACAATGAACATAGAAATATTTTATAATCTTCGCACCTAAAACAAAATAGTTGTTAGGACCACACAATGTACCTTTTTGCCCATACTTTTTGCCATTATTATACCCTTCATCACTTGTATTTAGACTCATAATATCACTTCATCTGATCATTCCAAGGTATACAAC
>CBVK0100189934.1:0-13716 GCA_900067695.1 Picea abies | reverse complement strand
ATGCTCCTGAATCTAAAATCCAAGCATCTTCATAATCACTTTGAAAATCAGTGGAAAGATGTAATGTTGAATATGAGGTAAAACACATATTCTGAACCATCATCATTTTGATCATTTGCAAACTGGGTTGTGTTTTGATGAAACTTGGAAATTTAATCAATGGAAGTTCGACAATCTTCTGCATAATGACCAAATTTGTTACATCTTCAACAAACAATTTGACTGAAAGCTCTCCCTCTGTTGGAATTTTGTCCTCTGCCTCTGCTTTGACCTCTATGTGGAGTTTGTCCTCTGCCTTGACTGTTGCCTTGAAAATAGCCTCGGCCTTGACTATTGCCTCTTCTGTGAAAATACCCTCTGCCTTGACTGTTTCCTCTGCCTTGAAAATAGTTTTCTCTACTTTGGCTTCGACCATGACCTTGTACAAAATTTCCTCTTCCTTTGCTGCTAGAACTGTCACTTGAAGACTTACTTGTGCTGGCTTCTGTAAAAAAAAATCTTCCCCAACTTGCTTTTTCTTTCCAAAAGTTGTGTTGTGTTGAGATAACAGTTCACTTAGTTCATCAAACGTAAGTTTATCTAACTTGCCAGTGACTTGTAAAGTTTCCAAAAAATGTGTATAGGAAGAAGGCAATCTAGCAATTAAAATTGTGGTCATGAAACTATCATCTATGCTTGAAAACCAATGTTTAGTATTTCATGCTTAATGTTATTAAGTCTGGAAATATACTCATGTACATCATCTCCTTCAATCCATTTTTTTTGGAGCGATTTTATATGAAGATCAACTTTCTTTGATTCAGGATGAGCATCAAATAAATCCTTAAAAAATTTCAAAGCAGACCATGCATCAATAGTGTTTTCAATGTGAACATACATCTCATCATTATGGAAGATTTAATGAGTGCTAATGCTTTGGCATTTTTAACTTCCCATTTTGATAATATAGCTACAACTATAGGCTTATTTGTCTTAGTATATTCATTACATATATCACGCCAAATTTCATTGTAAATGAGAGTACTTTCAATGAGACGTTTCCATGTCTTGTATGATATTGTGCCTTCAAGTTTGTCAAAGTCAGAGAACAAATTAATTAGATTCGACATTGTAGTGTTGAATCTTCGCACCAGAAAAGAATCAAGAAAAGAGATATCAAGATGAGCAACACACAAGACACATTACACAAAAAAATGATCTAGGGCTTGGCCTTGACCCTCGTATAGTCATTGAAACAAGAAAAAATTGACTGAGATTTGCACTTGGCTGTAGTCAAATTCCAAGTAACTTTCAAAATTTTACTTTTCACAATGCTCTTACGAATTTCACCTGCCCTCAAAGTAAAAATATGTTGAGTTACAAAATTTTGTCAGCTCCAAAAATATACGAACTCCTTATCATTGTTTTTTTTTTTTAAATATCTGTTTCCTTTGCTGATCGTATTGACTGTGCCTTTCAATTTTCTATGTTCATAATGCCACTTAAACTAGAAATCCTTCGGACAATCAAATGTACTATTGCATCTAACCGATAGCACCAATTCAACCTATGCAACAACAAATCGTTGTAGGTTGACATTTCTCGAACGATTTTTTTTTTTCCAAACTCAATTCACCAATTAAGAATTTTAATTACTAATCTCACTCCATCTGTCATGGCTTCACTGAAATTTTAAATTCAACCAATTCCAGGTCTGAATTTGCTAGAACAAATATTAAATCAATAATATCTCACCACTTGGCCGAATTTCTCAATTTTCCCATGAATTTATCAACAAAAATTGGGGCTATTTCCCAATTTTGTGCCATTGTTGTTACTTCTTTCCATGGATGCTCTACAAATCGAAATTTGGCCACTTCAAAATAAATCCTCTATAAAAAATTTCTTCAACTCAACTTGCTCAGCCCATCTAGGCTCAGTGTTGAAAATTGAAGCTCTGATACCATATTGTAACATCCCTGACCACCCATGTTGGGGCATGCCACTCCAGAGAACTCTTTTCATTCTCTGCTCAACATATTGTAACATACCCAGCATCCAACTGAGCTATGCCAACATATTGTAACATACCCAGCATCCAACTGAGCTATGCCACATAAATTGTTCGAACTGCATGCAATTAAGACATATACACAAAGAACTCTTGCGGAAATTTATATATAAAACATAAACAAACAAATATGTTTTGTAAATGCATGGATTCATACTGAAATAATAGTAAACATATACATGCAACATATATAGGCAATACCCATAAATATCATGACAATTATAACCACACATAGGATAAACCCATAAAAATAAGCATGTAAATAATAATGAAGCATGTAAATTCATCACACAATTGACACTTATCTTGGTAAGAATATCACCAACTCTGTGAATACCTTCCATGAACCTCCCATCCTTAGAACGCACTGCTCATCACTCTCAGCAGTGGGTCACCCTTGAGCTGGGACTAAAATCCACATGGGTAAAGGGACTCCTAACCAAGATAATGGCTCATAGACAACAGGAGAGACTCCATCACAAGTGCCAACTCAAACTAACAACCTACAGTCCCTAATTCCCCACATGCCTATCCCACCCTAGAAAGTGTGCCCATTCTCTTCTCAAGAGTCCTTTAGCTCCCCCACTTCCTTTCCGGGCTTCAATAATAGGTCAGACAGGAAGTCTTAGAGCCCTGTAGTTGCAGTTTAACACCTTCAGGAAATCAATTCCTAGCAATTCTCTCACCAAGAGAGAATTTGATCACGGGCCTGACAACCAACCTCTTCAATATTCCATGGGCCTGAAAACCAGCCTCTTCAATATCACACAGGCCTGACAACCGGTGTCTTTAGTCCAGCTCCTTAGCTAACCAGGTACACCAACAATTATGGTTATGGATATAGGTTTAGGTACAGTGATATGAAGGTATGTAGGATAACTGAGTGGGTGAGTGAATGAACATGCAATGGATGACTGGTTTCATGAATGATGGAAGGAATGAATGATAAAATGAACTAAGTCCCCACAACATGTATGCATGTCCCCAACCTGAAACTTGTCATGTTGGGAGCTACTTTTGCCCACTTGTCCCCCTCCTTAGAACTAAGGATAAAATAATTATCCATACTTTATGCTTTAAGAAATATTGATCTAATATTCCTTTTTGGCTTAAGCTCCGTAGCTTTGCCCCTTTTCCTTAACTTTTAGCCCCCCCTTTCCCTAACTAGTGGAGTTTAGTCCCCCATACTCTTTATCGTCGTCGGTCTGTGCGCAACAATCTATTTTATATTAATGATGAGAAATATACAAAAATAGGCGCACTAGCCTTTAGCATCTAGGATCTCTGGTCTAATCATCACAAAACTAGCTCACTATCCTATAAAACCATGCATATACACAAAGGATTCCTGGCCTAAAAATCATATGCACTTAAGTTACTGCGCGTGGTATCCTGGAATGTCCACACTTCATCATTTTACTGCGCAATACATGTGCACACTATGCAAATAAAGGTGCATACAAAAATGATATCAAACAATTCACCAACTTACGTACATTTGTATTTACATTTACAACTAGGTTTGGCCTAGGGATATTACAGATTGTGTGTTTTCATTGATGGAAACATGAGTCAAACATGTATAGTAATCTAATAAAAAGGAATATCACCTTGGGGTAGAGGAATAACAGCTTGTGGTAGAAGCAATTCATGATTACTGTTGATCACGATAGGATCAACAATGATCCTATGATTCTAAACCTCAGGGGAGGTAGCATGCAAAGAATCCATGTACATAAGGAGTAATGAAGGAAAATGAATTAAGATCTCATGAGGGTTAGCGACTAAATATCGATGTATAACAGAATGCACAATAAATTATTAAAATATTAGGAGAAATAGCGTTGAACAGATAAAAAAAAAGAACTTTAATCGAAGCTCAGAAGGGAGAATGCATTGCATAAATTCTATTAGGATTGAAATACCCACAGTAAAACTCCAAAATAATCGAGGAGGAATCCTATCCGCTGATGTATTTTTTGGGACAAATTTTGACCATCGGATCATAGAGGAAAATTTCATAAATAAGAAGAGAATCATGGTCATTTGTTGAATATTTGGGAATGATTTATATCGTGAGATGTAGATTAAATCTAGACCACCATATCAACTACTAAGAGTAATGGACCATCAATAATGTAAATGATGTATGCATGGTCAGCTCGACATTGAAAACTTTGGATAATATCGATGGAAGGAAATTTGCATGAAGGAATTTTAGCCGAAGACGAATTTCCGAAGTAAAAGTAAGTCATCGTATCTTAGGAGTGCTTCAAGATCAATGATATCCGTCATATCTAAGGAGCACTTTGAGATCAATGATAGTCATCATATCAGGGTTGTGTAGTAGCAGTCAACTGCGGCACTGACCACTACAATAAAGAGATGCCAAGAACAAGTAAGATTCCCTAATGCTGAAGACTCAAAGTCACATCAACCATTGATCTGGAGTAAAATATGAGAACTGTCAAATCACAAGGAGATGGTCAACTTCGACGTTGACTACTCCGAAAAAAAAAATCCAAGAACATATGAAGTCACCTGAAGGTTGGGGCCCCAAATTTCTAAAATGAATAAGGACCATCATATCTAGGCAATGCAGGATGACCGTTAGATCAATATAGGTAGGTCCAATTGTGGTCAACATCAGCACTAATCACTTCAATGAAAAAGGGTTTAGAACATGTAAGTTCAATCCAAGGTTGGTGCTCCAAAGTCACAAAGTAAGACATGTGGCACACACATTGAGATCCTGCATCATCATAGTCCATGTGAGCAAGACCACGTCGGAAATAAAACATGACACATTCATATGGTGACAAGTGTCAAGGTCTAGTTGGCACTTTAGGTATACCAAATTCATGTATCAAGGTGACACGTAGAATCCACTCAGGGAGTGCCGCATCAATAGTGATGTTAGCAAGCTACATTAGTCTGGGAGTATTCCCTTCAAGAATATCTAGTTACTCCTACCAACAACTACCCGAAGCGACAAAGGGAGAAGTAGCGAACTAATGTTGGTTGTTGATCTAAGAGCCTCAAGGATGTATCATGATCTTTAAGTAAACTGTAGTGGAAATATAGAGTAAGCATGAATCATGAAGTAATGCTAATTGTTGATCTACTTCGGGATAATTCTTTACCAATGATCAAAGCACAGTGGAAGGATAGCGTAAGGAGTACTAAAAATTGACAAAAATCAGTCATTACAACCTTGTGACTTACTCAATAAGTAAAAATATGGAAGGATTGAACTACTTCAAAGTTTGATTTGCCCGAAGCCCCAGACTGTTGGAGCCCCAAAATGAGATCTGACCATTCGTCGAAGAGGAAGATCCACGGTCAAGATCCAAAAGCACAAACTAATGTGCATGAATATTAACCTAGTGGAGGCTACATGCTTTTGATTTGGATCATTGGATTGTGTAGCTACATGGAAAAAATCTATACTATACACACTTCGGGGAAATTTAGTCTGGGAGAGTTGGATGGTTATAAAAGAGAAAAACTCTAGAACCTGCAAAGTATCGGAGGAAACAAAATCCGTCCATATCACAATTGAATCCCAACCATTGGATACGAATAAGAACATTGTGAGAAATGAGTCCTTTAAAGAATTATTGAACCATTGATCTGAAACCGTGATCAACTATGAGGATTAAAAAATATGAATCAAATTTTCTCAAGATGTAACACTTTGGAATATATTGCTTCGACGATAACAAGAATTTGGTGAAAAGAAGAAGGAAATTTACAAAGCGCTGAAGCCCGGAAAAAACGGTCCCAATATTGGAAATATGGGGGATAAAAGAAAAAAACGAGGAAGAATTTTGAAGCACAAAATACGTGGTTCTAGTGACAGTCATATAGTAAGATTAATGTTTGTAGAGTAATTCGACAAATATTAACACCATAACAATATAGAGAGTCGTTAAAATCTCAAATATGATATTTTGGAGAACAAAGGATGCATCAGAAGGATGAGAACGATATAATGAGTCGATCCATATCTGTGATCAACTCATGAGGAAATATTTCCAATCAATATTAGTTAGATAAATGAAGAGGTCCAATAGTTCATGTCAAAAAGACACATTGGTTCAATCCTATACTGTTTGAAATACTATATAAACCAGAAGTGTTGGTGAATCTAATAGTGTCTTGGTGGATTAAATCTATATGCATATATAATGGATTGAATGGAAGTTCATTCTATCAGGTTGGTGCCTATTTACAAACTTATTCTTGTTATGAGGATTGGATTCCTCACATCTAAGTTGGATATGAGATCATCAAGTTGGGTCTTGTTATGAGGGTTGGATTCTTGATTTCTCAGTTGGATCTGAGAACTACAAGATTTGGATCTCTCATATTCATTCGAAGTTGAAGATATTAAAGGATTGATTTTATATGTATTCATTCAAGTTAAATAAATAAAAGAAAGATATTTTATCTACTTCATACAATTTGTGTTCTACATGTTTATGAATAATTAATTGACTTGCATATATATTATTCAGCTAATCTATGAAAGTGTGAAAAGCAGTCAAAAATTCCAGACACTGATTCACCCCTCCCCCTCTTAGTGTCAATCTGTGTTTCAACAATTGGTATTAGAGTGGGTTCCTTCAACATTGTTTTAACACTAGATCAATGGGTGGACAAATGGCTCTCTCCACAAATGAATCCTCCTTATCTGATGGAACAAACTACTCTTCATGGAAGGAAAGAATGAAATGGTATATGAAGTCAAGAGGATTTGGTGTTTGGGTCTCAGTAGTGTCTAAACCTTGGTACTCAACTACCTTAAAGAACAAATGCAAAACTGCAAAAGAAGGAAAGAAAAACAATTCAATAGCATTAAAGGCAATTCAGAATGGACTATTAGACCAAGTCAAAGAAAATATGGGACATTGCACCTCTGCTAAAGTACTATGGCTCCAACTAGAGAATTCTTATCAAAATAAAGAACAAAACAAAGTAATGGATAATTCCAATCAGTTTATAGAACAAAACATAGAAACAGAGAAATCCAATAAGGTTTATGAACAAAACTCAAAAATGGAGAATTCCAATTAGTTTATAAAACAAAATAGAGAAATAAAGAAATCCAATAGAGAAATAGAAAAAACAATATATATAATGGATTGAATGAAAGTTCATTCTATCATGTTGGTGTCTGTTTACAAGATGAGTTGTGTATTAGAGAGTTGGATCTCTCATATTCAATTGAAGTTGAATATATTGAAGGATTTATTTTATTTATATTCATTCAAGTTAAATAAATAAAATATATTTTATCTATTTCATACAGTTTGTGTTATACATGTTTATGAATAATTAATTGAGTTGCATATATCTTATTCAATTAATTCAGTTAATCTATGAAAGTGTGAAAATAATTCAAAAGTTCCAGACACTGATTCACCCCCGCTCTCAATGTCAATGTGTGTTTCAACAATTGGTATCCGAGCAAGTTTCCTTTAGCACAATTTAAACACTGGAAGGTAGACTCTGAAGAAATGGGTGGAAAATGACTCTCTCCACAAATGAAGCTCCCTTATTTGATGGAACAGACTACTCTTCATGGAGGGAAAGAATGAAAAGGTATATGAAGTCAAGAGGATATAGCATTTGGGACTCATTAGTATGTAAGACTTGGTACTTAACTACCTCAAAGAAAAAATCCAAAACTGCAAAAGAAGCAAAGAGAAACAATTCAATGGAATTAAAAGAAATCCAGAATGGGTTTTCAAACCAAGTCAAATAAAATATGGGACACTGCACCTCTGCTAAAGTATTATGGATCCAGCTGGAAAATTCCTACCATATTAAAGTACATAACACAAAAAAATACAACTCCGTGAAGGAATTGATGCAATACCCAGTCATCAATAAAGAATACAACTCCATCAAGGAATTGATGTGATCCCTGGTCATCAATAAATAATACAACTCCATCAAGAAATTGATGCAATCCCCAGTCATTAATAAAGAAGACAACTCCATCAAGGAATTGATGCAATCCCCAGTCATCAATAAACAAGTCAACTCCATAAAGGAATTGATGTGATCCCCAATCATCATTGAAGAAGGAAACTCCATCAAGTAATTGATGCATGCCTCAGTAATCACTGAAGAAAAACTATTGAATCTTAAGACTGATGTTATAACTACATTAGAAGATATTTGTATGGAACCAGGAAATGGTTTATATATTAAAGTTTGTAGGGAGGCTCTTGACCATATTGAATACTTATGTGCACTCTACAAGAGTTGGATAAACTTCAAAATAAAGATATGTTGCTACAACAATAATTAGATCAATCTGACATAAATAACAATGAAGAGCATGAACAAAAGATTCAACTAGAGGACAAAGAAGAAGAGATCAAAAGATTGAAGACTAAAGTTTTTGATCTAACAAAAGAAGTGAAAGAGTTGAAGACATATGATAAGCCAAATAAATGCACATAAGTCTTAGAAGAAACAAAAGAAATGGTCATCGGTCTAAAGACTCAACTTGAGGAAGCTAAGGACATTGAAGAATCCCTGAAGCTCTAGTTGACTAAAAAGGAAGAATCATGTCACATGTTGGAATTGGAATTTGTCAACCTTAAAATGAAGAATGAAAATACAAATGAAACTATCAAATTCCATAAAATCTCAACTATCCTGGATATGATCTGGAATAGTCAAAGACTAACCAATGAAAAAATTGGTCTTGGGTACAATATTAAATAAGAAGGTGGTAAGTGGACCCCCATTCACAAAAATGAGGAAGGATCATCCTCTTCAAAGGGAAAAAGTACAGTCATGGACCAAATACAAGCTCAGAACTCTGTTAAGAAAGGAAGCTATAAAATTCAAAACCAAGAAGTATATCAAAAGGTAGACTTCTCATGTAAAAACAGACTCGAGTATGGAAACACCTTCAATGGTTATTTCTTTTCCTGTCATAACTTTGGTCATAAAGCATTGGAATGCAAGAGTCTTGTTCTCAGTTGGATCTGAGAACTACAAGATGGGTCTTGTATCAGAGAGTTGGATCTCTCATATTCATTTGAAGTCAAGGATATTAAAGGATTGATTTTATATGTATTTATACAAGTTAAATAAATAAAAGAAATATATTATATCTAATTCATACAGTTTGTGTTTTATATGTTTATGAATAATTAATTGAACTGCATATATTATTCAATTAATTCAGTTATTATATGAAAGTGTGAAAAGTAGCCAAACGTTCCAGAAACTAATTCACACCCTCATCTCAATGTCAAGTGTACATTTCAACACGGGGTTCATGGGTTCCCCTAGTTCTTGAACCCCTATTTCTCATACAATTTGTTTTGTAACCACTCCAACCACTTGGAGAGGGTATAAAATGAGCCAAGGCTAGAGGAGAAGCATAGTCATACTTGAAGCATAATAATGCTAGAATTTTCTTTCCTCATCTGTAAGCCCCTTTTCCATTGTTGTTTATTGATTCCCACATTCCTGGAAACCCATGCTTCCATCCTTCCTTTCTCCACATATCTTGTCAAGATGAATCCATTCATATTCTTTGGAATTTCACAAGAATTGGATTCAGAGGTAATATATATGGTCAGTGGCCTGGGCAGAGGGACCTGAAGTTGGGTTTCAAAGAAGTGTCATAGTAGATACTAGTGGTAACTACCTTCGTCTTGTTTTTCATCAATAAAGAGACCTATTTCATGTAAATTATTATTGTTTTAATGTATGATGTTTATGTTTAACAAATCTAATTCTTAGAACACTAATTGACCTAATTTCTTTACTTTCAATCATTTTCATGAGAATTACTTATCATATAACTACCAATTTGTAGTTTTCAACTTGATTTTTTTCAGGTGATCAAAGGGACTATTGGGAAGGAGTGCTGAAGTGAAAGGTTTCAACCATGGGACCATCATTGAACATAAGAAACTCAATATGCTTGTTTCTTCCTTACTGGTAGTTAGTTAATTAAGTTAGTTACAATATTTCTTGATTGCAATAATAGGATTCACCTGATTCTTTAAAGGCCATCACTCCATTGTGTATTTAACCCATATCCATAGGAATATTTCTCCAAATAGATGTATTCATGAAAGGAAATTTCAAAAACATATCGAAAACCATTCCTATTGACATTTCAGTAAAGCCCAATATCATAGAAAACATCCTTATAGGTGCATATTGTTCTCCTCAAGAAATATAACTTTATACTACCATATTCACATAATTACGCAATGTTTTCACTTGGTATCAAAACAAAATTCTTGGAATTGACGACAAAATTGTTGAGCACGAGATCAAAATGGACATTGGAGCCAATCCTATTCAATAGAAACTTTGTCTCTCCAACTCAAGAAAGGTTGTTGCTATTAAGGAAGAGGTCCAATAGATTCTTCATGATAATTTTTTCTATATGGTTCCCTTCACTGATTGGATATCCAATCTATTTTTAGTCAATAAAAGGAAAGGAACCATCAGAGTCTTTGTTGATTATAGGGATCTATAAAAGGATTTCCCAAAAGACAATTATCCTACATGATTCATTGATCAAATCATTGATGAATGCACTGATAATTATATCTTCTCCTTCATGGATGGTTTACATGGCTATAACCAAGTACACATCAAACTGGAAGATACACACAATAATTCCTTCATCTACCCTTGGGGTACTTTTTTCTATCACAAGTTACCTTTTGGTCTTAAGAATGTTGGAGCCACTTTTACATGGGCAATGTCATATGCCTTGCATGACATCAAGAACGGTCTTAAAAATGTTGGAGCCACTTTTACATGGGCAATGTCATATGCCTTGCATGACATCAAGAACATTTTAGAGGCATTTGTAGATTACTTAGTGGCTCACTCATAGCAACACAATGTTGATCCAAGTCACCCATGGGCCATCTTTACCGGATGTTGACACTATAACATACTCATGAACCCTCGAAAATGTATATTTTTCATGGTAACTAGGTTCTTGTTAGGATTTATCATATCCAAGTTTGGGATCGTCATTGATCCCTTCAAGATCAAGTCGATTGTGCAACTTCCGCCCACACCACATCATCACCAAACTATAAACTTTGCAATGGAAGGTAAATGATTGCATCAATTTATTGTTGATTATGCTGAGATCACAAATTTTTGTATGAGATTATTTAAAAAAATATGCTTTATGTGTGGGTAAACCAAGCCCAATGCTCTTTTGATGCCTTGAAAAATTATTTGGTTTCTACCCCCATTTTGAGCCCTCTAGAGTGCAATTAGGAATTTCTACTATATATCGCAACCTCTAACTCCACCATTGGCATGCTTCTTGTCCTAGATGAAATTACAAAAAAGCAACATGTGATCTATTATTTGAGTAAAGGCCTCATCAACCCCAAAATTTTATATTCACATGTTGAAAAGTTGGCCCTTGAAGTTGTGCATGTTGTCCAAAGATTACAAAATTAAATTATCTCATAAAAAAAGATTGTTATATAAAAATACAAACCAATGCAACACATCTTAACCCATGATATCATCAGGGGGAAATACTCTAAATTGATTGTTATTTTACAAGGGTTTGACTTGGAGTTTACTTCTGCAAAATCTAGAAAATCATTGGTGTTCACTAATTTAATGTCCAAAATTCCTAGAGTTGATGCAAAACCTATGGTTAATGATTATTTTTTGGTTGAATTATTTTTTCTCATTAACTATTCCGACCCCTCGTATGGATATGTCTTGTTATAAATTCAAACCAAACATTTTATTCCCCGTATCTCTCATGAGTAACAACATCACATATTTAATGAAGCCAAACAATACCTCCTTATTGATGACACTCTTTATCATTGAGAGGTAAACTTAGTTCAACATTAGTATCTTGTCCATAAGGAGGGTGAATGAGTTATAATTTATTGCCATGCGAGGGAGTGTGGTGGTGATATTTTTGGTATATCCACTTCCCAGAAAATATTGTTTGCTAGATAATTTTGGCCAACATATTTTTAAATATTGGATACATGTGGTCCAAAAGTGCCACCCTTTTCATATATTTACTCAGAAATTGCATTCCCATCCTCCTCCCTTGCATCCTGTGGTTCTCATCATTCCTTTCTCAAAGTGGGGGATTGATTTTATGACATGTAAGACTCCCTTAGATAATGGCCATGGTTACATTATTGTGGTCATTGACTACTTTACTAAGTGGACCAAGGATTTTCCACCTTCTTTAATGATAAAACCATCATATCATTGTTTGTGTTCAACCACATCATCGCACAGTTTGATGTACTTCACACTTTAGCAATGGACCATGGGTCCCACTGTCACAATAAGATGATGATCAAGATAGCTTCTAATTTAGGTTTTCACCATGATAAATTGACCCCCTACTACCCTATGTTGAATGGTCAATTTGAGTCCATTAACCACGTTCTAAAAACAATGATAGAGAGGATGGTAGGGAACCACAAGTCCATCTAGAAGCTTGTGCTTTTTTTTGAATTATGGGAATATCAAACCTTTACCAAGACTTCCACTAGGTTCACACCATTCCAACTTGTCTATGGAGTGGAGGAATTCCTACCAATTTAATATGATATCTTGTCAATCAAACTAACCATATAAATCCTACCCAACATTTATGTCAAGGAAGAACACATCCTATATTTGTCCTTGCTATATGAACATCATCATGATGTTGACATGACCATTGAAACCCACAAAAAATATGTCAAATCACAATATGAGAAATCTTTTCAACCTCGATCCTTCATGGAAGGTGACTTGCTTTTCATCTATGATCAATACTGTGATACTCTCGGTGATGGTAAACTTTAACACCATTGGCATGGTCCATACATATTTAAACATGCCTTGCACAAAGAGGCCTACAATTTAGTCAATCATGATGGGATTCCTCTTTCAGATCCCTGCAATAGGCTCTATTTGAAAAAGTATTATGCATAAGACACTTGGCCCCATTATGATTTCTAGTTTATGTATTTTAGTTTGGTGTAGTATGCTCTTTATTTTAGGTGCATCATTTTTCTTGGTGAAATTATTATACTACTTCATGCATGACCTTCAGATGTCATCATCATCCTTACTTTACATAGGCTTGATGGATGGAACTAGCCATAGTACTAAGAACATTGCTTCCACTGCCTAGGGGATTTTTTCTCCCATTGACGAACTAGTTATTTATAGGGGAACTTTCCTTAGGGGATCTTTCCTTGGTCCTGCCACCAAAAACATCGTAGAGTAAAAAAACATCATTAAAATATTTTCTAAATATATTTCTCTTAGAATTCACAATATCTTGGTCAGGCTGGACTCCCATCTTGTTGTGTCTCAGTTGAATCATGCCTATCTTGTCTAAAATGCTGCGTTGCTTCAAAAATATTTGATAGTTTTCCTTCTTGAATTCTAATTTGATATTATCGAGTATCATCATGTTCCAAGAGGGTATAATACATTCTATAATTCATTAGATAATTATGTGTTAGATTGGCATTTGTCACATCACACTAACGTTTAATAATGCATGCATGTACATAATCTTGTATTTTCAATCACATCATTAGACAACCATAGGCATAAACTAATATCTATATCTATATCTATCTATCTATCTATCTATCTATCTATCT
>CBVK0100189933.1:0-13716 GCA_900067695.1 Picea abies | reverse complement strand
AAATTGAAAGTGAACAGGTGCAACTTGAAATTGAAACTAAGCACATGCACAAAATTGGGTTGTCCGCAATGGAAATAGATGAGACATAAATTTTTGACAAAGATGAATCCTTCGTATTCCAGAGCATTTTTTTTGACAACCAGTCTAAAAATATGGTCATTGAAAAGAGAGATGTAACAAATAGGAAAGGCAAATCTCGCATAGAGATTAACTTTAGGAAAATGCAATCGTCCCAAATCTCCCTGTTTTACCACATAACTAGTGATGCTCTTCATGATTCCATTGGAGGAATTGAAGTAGAAAATGCCAGACTGAAAGACCGCCTCAAGGAATTTGAAGAGGCTTTCATTGCCACCCCAGAATTTGCCAGTCTTTTAGCAAAAAACGTGCCTGCTACCACTACAGCCAAGATGAAATTATCCTCTACCATCCTTGCATGCTCTAGATCCCTTGTAGAGAATAACATCAAGAAAAGAATGCATTTAGTTACTGAAGCCTATGAAACATCACAAAATATAGTTTCCTTCTGAAAGAGGGAAAATGATTTTCTCGAACATTTGGAGGTGAAATTAAAAAATGATCAACTTTTTTGTGATCAGGTGATGACCCCTTTTTCCAACCATGTCGTCAACACCTCGGAACCAAAAATAAGACAAGAGAATCTCCCCTCCCCAAAGAGGACCAAAAAAATAAAAGCATGCCGGCAAAAGAAAGTTAAGAACCTGTGTATCATTGTCGAATCATGTAAAAAATCCATATCATAAAAGAAAGAATTATTCACAAGCCTGATCTTAATAGACTTAGTCGGAAGTACCAACGAGGTTCAAGACCCAAAATTAATTCTCAAATCCTTGTCAATGACCAAAGAAGACTTCAATTAAAAACTTGATATTTTAAAGGGGTTGTCTTTCGAAAATTTTTATGGCATAGTTGAACATCGCGTAGATGAGCTCGAGCGTTGGGTACTAGACTATTCAACACACAATGAAGAAATTGAACAGAGTCTGCATAGTATTTCAATGGAGCTAAGGAAATTACAAAACAACCTTTACGACATAGAAATCCGGGATGAAATCAACATGGCCCCCATGAGAAGCTACATTAAAGTATGGTTCCAACACAGAATGGACAACCTCATCTAGGAAGGGCAACAATTGGTCGACACGATTCCACTAACCATCGAGGATAGCAACAAAAATGCATCATCTTCATAGTAAGTCTATAATTTCATATTGCTTTCTTTATCAATCTATTTTAAGTCTATACTATCATCATGTTTTCTTTATTTATCCAATTATTACCTCTTTAAATAGAAAATTGTAACCAAACACTCATAACTTCCAATTTCTTCTTTTTAGGTCTTCCTCTCTACCATCGTGCACTTCTTCTTTCGACATTCCTAATTCTTGTAATTATTTATTTTTATGGTCCGTGGGAGACCCAATCCTAGTCTATATGACAAACACATTTAAATTTCCAGAAATATGTAACAACTATTATTAATTTTTGACAAATTTCAAAGAAAACTGATTCGGGAATACCTTTGTTGCAAGACCTTTTTACTATTCTATTGTATGCTTTTTGTTTCAAAGAAAACTAATTCGGGAATGCTAGATTTTTTGTGTTCTGTTGTATGCTAATTTTTTTTTGTCAAAGAAAAATAATTCGAGAATTCCTTTGTTGCACGACGTTGTTACTATTCTATTGTATGCTACAGTGTCAGTATTAGACATTATTAATTTTTGATAAATTTCAAAGAAAACTAATTCAGGAATACTAAATTTTGCATGGTTACCACATGTACTTCACCTTGCCTCCCACGTGTCTGTACTCGGTCACATTTATTCCCATTCCAACCTGGCAGGGACTACGCTGCCATGCAACACTTGTTTTAACTTTATAATCATGATAATGAATCAATGCAATAGGGAACCGAGTTCTAAGAGTAAATCCATTCACTATAACATTTAATTTTAATTTCTACTATTATGATAAATTAGTAGTTTTATAATTTTATAATTTATCAAAATCATGAAAATTTAAATAATTTTTTTTTTTTTTAAACAAAATGTTTAAACAAATTAATTTATTTTTGTATTAATTTTTCTTAATTTTTTTATAAATTAAAATTAATCTATAGAAACAATAACCACCATCAATTCAATATATTTCCTTTACTGGCATGAGTGTTTTTAGTTGAATCATGTAGCACATCACCTTGAATACCAATATCCACCCAAAAGATGATGGCATGGATTTCCAAGGTTAAGAGAACAATTTGTTGAGAGTTTTGTTTCTCTTTTAGCTTTTGAATAGATTGTCACTTTGAGAACTAGCACAGACATTGCTTCAAGAGACATTCACCGACTGGGAGAAAATTCAGCTAAGAGGCAAAGGATTCAACACATGTTAATTTTCATAAATGAGGCAATGTCATTTTAGTATTCATAAAGGAGGCAATGTCATTTCAAGTTATCTCATTTCCTCTATGTGTACTTTTCCATGCTAGTTTCCTTAAGTATGCATTTTTTAAAGCACAAGTTGCAAGAGGTAAATTTTATTATTATGTAGGATGGATTACATGCAATTGTGGAGGAGGCATTGTTGCACTCATTTTACATAGTAACTCTTTTACATTTTTCTCTAACCCGTATAACTGAAACAATGTATATATTTTGGGACTTGCATGCAAAGTACAACAATGGTGAATAAAGACACTGGAGAGAGTTGAAAGGTGTGTAAGTTTCTCCATCAACATTGGATTTTTTGGATTTGAACAAGGTGAGATTAGCTTTTGACATCAATTTTAAGTTTTTCCCAATACATGTCTCCTATTTTTTCCCTAATCTTGTTTCATGTTTCCATTCATATTGTTTGGTCCTAAGATAATTTTATCCTTTTGTTGTTTGGGTTAAACTAATTAGATATAAATTCAGAGATTTACATGGCATATAGTTTTGGGGATAATCAACATGTAAATTTATATATAATCATATGGAGTTAGAGATTTACATTTTTCAAGCCATGGAAACTTGGAAATAACTTATGGATTTTATGTTTGTCCATTGTCATTTCAACAACCCCTCTAAATTTTCTTACCTAGCTTCATTCATACTTATTCATAAACTTAGATATGAACCATGAAGTTGTCGACAAAGTCACATAGGAAATTTTGTTAGTTGTAATTTCTTCATTGGGTTGTCACTGCATTCATTGTTGTATACTATATGAACTATGTATATCTCTAGTAGAAGACACATTTCCAAATTTTTACTATAACCAATATTGGTAGGGAGAGTAACTTTTTCACTAGAAATAGAAGTTATTATAGGTGTAACCGAGTGGGAACTTCTTAATTGTGCATTGTTTGAACCTTTTTTGCTTCGTATATTTCTACCAAAGTTCCCTTGACCACAAAATACATATGTGTTATATGGAAAATCGTAGATTTTTTTTCTACTATTCATTTACGCCATTGGTGGGGTTGTTTGAATTATTTGTGTTTGCACTATTTATATTTAAAACACACAACTACTAGAAATGCCTGTTAATCCATGTTGCAATCATGCTAAAAGGTGTTACATTCTTTAAATTTATATAATGATTACCCTTTCTAAAGCTCACATTAAAAGTGTTTCCATAGTCCTAGTGAAGAAAGATCCAAATCCTAACCAATCCAACATATGTAGAATGGAATCCTATTCAATTCTATTGTATGTCTTATTGAATTGCATCTTCAAAAAATGGGTTTTCCCCCAAATTCACGAGCCAAATCGACACCCTCCCAAGTTGAGACCACTAGTAAAAATTGACTAATTTGTTACTAAAACAACCACTAAAAATCAGATATATACGACAATTTTTTAGTCGACGACTATTGGCAGTGAATTAGCAGTCTCTTTTCACCCATATAACTTTTAGTCGTATCTCACTTAGTATGACTAAGAGAGATATGACTAAAATTTATATGGGTGAAAAGATACTACTAATTCACTACCAATTGTCGCCTACTCAAAAATAATCGTATATATCCGATTTTTAGTTGGTTTTTAGTAACAAATTCCTAGAAGGTTAAAATCTACAGATTCTTCTAGAAGTATTTAGTGGATTCCCCTAAATTACTAAATCTACGTGGTGAATCATAATGACATCACATAGCTACCAATTTGACCTACAAGGTATAATTGGAACATTAGCTTGCTGAGGAAATGACTTTTTCACACGAACTTTGTTTCATACAAACAAACAATTGTTGGAAAGCGATCATAGAATGCAATTACAACCTCGAGGGAAATATTTTTTTGGGAGAGGATAGAAACCCAAAAAAATCCTCTTATTTGACCCCAAACAAAAGGATTTTCAATCTTGGTCTATTAGTGTGGTTTTTAGGATACGACCCAAAGTGACCCTTCTAGGTACCAACTTCTATCAATAAATTCATATAGTAACTATGTAGATAAATTTTGTATTAGACACATTGGACCAATCTCCTCACCCTACGAGATCTCGATTGTGATGTTTCAAAAGAAGGATGTGACATGATAATTATGTATTGACTATAGGGCCTTGAGAAAACACAAAATTAATAATCAAAACCTATTCCCCCATATAGGAAATAAATATGATTGACCAGCTCAAAGGTTCATAGTTTTTCAACAAGAGTTTTCTTAAGTCAAGTTATCACGAGGTACCGACTAAGCCAACTAATGTGTGGAAGACAACCTTCACTTCTAAGTAAGGTCTCTTTGTGTATCTTTTCATACCATTTAACTTTTTCCACCAATGTTCATGAGGATGATTGATGATATTTTGTGTACATTTACAAACTCTTTTGTGGTCACCTAACTAGATGACAAATGTCTCATGTTAAGAAAAACCTTGAAGAGCATATTAAACACATTCAATAAGTGTCAATCACCTTATGGAAACACTTGTTATATGATAACCTACATAATTTATCATTTGAAATGCCAAGGACTTAATATTTTTAGTAAAATGTGAATGATAATGGTGTGCATGTAGATCTAGTCAATGTGCAAGTGATTTATGATTGGCTATCCCCAAAGAAATTAATGGAGCTCCACATCTTCTCAGGTCTCAACAAATTTTATAGCAGATTAATGTTGAGGTTCTCTTATATTGCTTGGATCCTAAGCTCGTTGACTAAGAATAGAGCCAAGGTCAATATTTTTTGGGTTGAGGCACAATGAAATAATTCAATGAGATTAAGAATAGTCGCTTCTTAGTGGTAGTGCTCATTCTATGCAATTTACAACAACTATTTGAAATTAAGATAAGTGCCTTAAATTATGCTATTGATTTTGTCTTGAATAAACATGGACATCTAACAACTTATCATAAAAAGACACACTATAACATGGTTTTCAAATACCCCACCCATGACAAGAATATTTACTCAATTTTCTAGACCTTGCAATTGTGGATGCATTATATATTGGGAAAGGAAATTATCATCCACACCAACTACATTCCTCTAAAATTTATGTAGACTCAGGGGAAGTGTTGGGTATGTGTTATATTCTTTTCATAACTATACCCATGTGTTTTTTTGTGCTAGGCATGCAGGGGGGCAGATCCCTTGTAAAAAAAAAAATTGGTGGTTTTTGCATCCATTTTTAGCAGTTTATCAGCACATGGTTTTCGTCATTTTTGTGCTAGGCATGCAGGGGGGCAGATCCCTTGTAAAAAAAAAAATTGGTGGTTTTTGCATCCATTTTTAGCAGTTTATCAGCACATGGTTTTCGTCAATGGTTTTCTAATTCCGGTTAAGGAATTGGGATTGTTGACTAATCCAGGTCAATGGATTAGGGATTTTGGATTCATGGGATATTATATGTACTATATTATAAACAATGAATAAGGATGATGAATAAAACAATTGGAGGTGCAGCTCTAAACATGGTGTTGGTTTTCCCGGTTTGGGTTTCCAGTGTTAAAATCTTTGTGTAATTTGTTTATGTGTCATTGTGTCTTTTTAATTTTTATTAATATTTTATTTGCATTAATTAAGTGTACAAGGTTAAAATATATTGAAGTTACAAATTGATCACCATCACAAGTGGTCCATGTATCCTCAATAGTTCCATCTAAACATGAAGTATAAGAAGGGAAACACCATATGAGTTGTAGACTACCTTAGTTGACCTTCGGTTGTGGAATTGACCATTGTTCTTAACTCTTATGGAAATGAAACTTTGGTGTCACCCTATTTGTATGGACATTCCCTTGAAGTTGTTTCTACACATAAGATATTAGTTGCAAGTAAAAATGTTTCAAAATTTCACTTCTAGGATGTGCCATTTGGTCTATCTCATGTTCCTTTATGTGAGCATGAGAATTTTATTTGGTAGGTGAACTATGGTCAAATGAAAGGGAAATTCAACATGGAGAAGATAGTGGAAGTTCTACAAAAGTACTTACACTAGCCAAAGCTTCAAAATGACATTAGAAAATGTATCAAATCATGCACCTTCTATACCATCACTAAACTTGTAATTAAGAAACCGTGACTTTACACTCCTCTGTCCATTCCAAATAAGATTCAAGAGTTAGTCTCCATGGACTTTATGTCATGTGCTTTTTCACCCAAGCATTTTCATGAATATGTCTTTAAGCGTTTTAATCAATTTCATAAGACTAAAATCTTAGCACCCTACAAGATTAAGTGTGTCACAACTTAAGACACTACTAAGATATTCTTTAAACATGTTTAGGCTCATTTTGAGTTGCCAAAGGCCATACTTGTTTATAATAGAGATACTATTTTCTTGAGTATTTTCTAGCCTATCCCTTTACCCATGATGGATTTTAAGTTGACCAAATTGATCACCTTACATGCCTAATAATGGGCAAACATAGATAGTAAATAGGATGATCATGCATATCCTTTGAATGTAAAACTCTGGACATTTATGTAAATGGGACAAAAATATTCCTTATATTAACATAAATAAAAAATAACTCTTCATAGTTCTATCAGCCATGTCCCATTTCAAATATTCAAGGGTTCCATCCATTGGCCCTAATTAAGGTATCCTTTCCTATTACATCAACACAAGAAGAGGAAGAAAAAGTTGCTATTTTTTTATCGAATATATAAAATCCAATGTGATGCAAGTACATAATTAAGATGTGTTTTCTCATTGTCATAAGTTCTAGAAATTTCTAGGCTCTACTAGAAATTTCTAGGCTCTACACATATGGAGGAATCTTTTTGTCTATAACCTCTTAAATGTCACGTAATGAGCCAAACAAATAAAAAAAAAACTATTTGTTTTAGAATGTATATAGCAGGTTAGAGAAAGTTTAGAAATTTGTTTGGATTTTCCTAATAATGGAATATATAAGCAAGACTATTGAGTCTTCGAATCATCTTCCTCACTATGTATAATGATAGTTGTAAACATTGTTTTGAAATATGGAATGTAGGGGTTATTTTGTAAAATATAAAATTATGTGAATATTATAATTTATGTAGATTTGTAATGTGTTGAAGAGGGAAATTAATCAAAAGAAGTATTTTTCAGTAGATTTGTCTTCATTCGTTTTTTTTTAATAGAAACACTGCCTTTGTGAATGCCAATTTTTGGAAAAAGTATATTTGTTGAAATTATTTGTTGGTCAATGGAAGAGTAAGTGTGATTCATAAAATTCAGTGCATGGCTATTATATTGTTCCATCAATACTATTGAAAAAACCTTGATTTTTGGGCTATTAGCACATTATTCATGCTTGGATTAGATTGCTAGAGTATATTCACAAGAATGTGGAGAATGGTCAAATAGTGGATTGACTGGACCACAACTTGTTGTGGATCAAATCATTGGTGTTTATTTCAATTGACAGTCATATCAATTGGTTCGTTGGTGAAGCATTGAAGGGTGTTCATGATTTTACCCAAGATAGAGTAGAATCTTGACATTATAATCCCCTTCGTCTCTCCAAGCAACAGAGTCATGATATCGCTACATTGGAAACCAAGATTTGTAAGTAATGTTTACCAATTTTGATATTTCTCTCTTTGAATATTTGAAGTTCGAAAACATTGTGATCGTGGGTACAGAAGGGACACATGTCTTGTAGAAATCAACACCAAATTGTCTTGGTTGCATGAGATCAAGTTGTAGGCCTATAGGGTAAACACATAGGTTCTGGTCACAAATATAAAATGTAGACCTCTAAGTTTCAATATCAATTCATGATGTTTATTTGAAAGCCAAATTTCCACAAACATATCTTTGTTTGACAATATGATTTTCATTTAGTAATTTAGATTTAATATGAGCATCAAATTGGATTATGAGAGAAGATAAGTTACTAGGAACCTAGTGAGATTACGTAACCCTTGCACCATTTTTGGTATCAGAGTAGTGATCATAAATTGTCTCAGCAAGTGAATACCCCAAAGAAAATTGTGAAGCATAAGCTTGTGAGATATCGGGGCTAGAACTAGAGAGAAAGGAAGAGAAAGTTAGAGGAGGAAACCTACCAATGCATCCTTGCTTGAATATATGAGGAATTTTCTAGCACGATCGAAGAAGAGCTAAAGCTTGAAGAAGAGAGAGATGAAAAAATATTGGTTAGAGAAATCTTAGGATTTAGTTCCAAACCAAAATTTCAAGTACATATGTATGAAGGAAACTTGAATGTTGAGGAGATGATTGATTAGATCAGTTCCATGGACTAACACTTTGAGTATGAGAATTGTTGGGCCCTTTGTTTTTTTGTTAGAAGTTGCGTAACGAATGATGTAGTTCCAATTTTGGTCAAACAAAAGTTGTGCAAGTCACAGAGGAGCTGGACAACAGAACAAAGAAAGAAATCGAAAATGGTTGGAAGGAAGAACATCACAACACCAACATGGAGAAATAAGTTACAAGAGAACAAGAACAACAAAGCATGTGAAGTCTCAAACCCGAAATCCAAATTGGTTTACATATACATGATGAATATGATTGTAAAGGGTTGATTATGGATTATTTGTTGTTGGTTGTTGGTTGTTGACTTGTTGATTTTTCAAATGGAAATGTAGTCCAGATGGTTGAGTTCTGTGTTATTGTCCATTTTGGGTAAATGATAGATATAATTCTAGAGTCTAGGTTTTGGAACCAGACCAAGTCTGTAAAAGAGTCACGTCCTATTGTATTGGTGAAAGAGAAAGGGTTTGGGTTAACCTTGTCTCGCAGTAATAGAGTTTCGTTGTTAAGTTCTGGCACGACCAAGTTGTGTTTGTATCTGAGTAGCATTATGTGATTGAGAAGAACCATATGAAGTTAATACAAAGAGAGACCCAAATTTTGAAATTACTGTGTCTGTTTAGCTTCAGAGCATCTTGAATGTTGTTTCATATTATATTTATGTCAGACCTAATTAATGTGATAGAGTTCCTTTATGCATGAAAAAAAACTCTATGTTCTTTAATCTGAGTTAGGAATGTTCACACAGTTATAGGTTTAATCTATCCTGCGCAAGACCACAAAGATCCTAAGATTGTATGGATTTTTCTAAGAATTCTTCTTATGCTTCCTTATTCTCCTTGTCTTGGTTGCACTTCGGGTGAGACTTCTTCCCTTCAAGGAAGATGAAAATCCCAACGCTCTAGACTACTTCGATACCTTTTGTCGGTAAACTAAGAAGTACCCTGGCCTGATCAATTATGCACCAACAAAATGATTCTGTTGCCGGGACCTGCTTCAAGACGGAACCTGTAGGGAGAATGCTTCCATGGATCCACCGATATGATAGTCATTAGTAGTGGGAGAAAAATTACAACTCCTTCATATGGAAAGAAGTAGATTTGCAAGGTAAATATGTGAAAGATACAAGAGAGGTTATATTTTACTTAGAAAGATCAAGCAATGGATACGATATATTATGGGTTAAATTTTTGGAAGAACTATTCCATTGGATAGAGAAGCTCCAAGAAGCTCTAGAATTCCAAGAATGAGTCAATAAGACATGTACTTGGGATATAGAAAGGATTGAAGCGCTTCATCAAATGGATCACCTGATCACGCAAGCAATTGATTTATGGGTCAATGAAACACTAGAAGGATACATTATTGAGTATGCATTTGAGAACCACTGGTCTTTTTCAAGGGAAGAAGTGGATTTCAAGAAACACACACGGGGAAGGATACTGAGAGAAGTTCCCCTGTGGATTAAGGTATTCTTGATGGAGGAGGGGATGTTGACCATCTACCCGACTGATATGACAACCTAAACACCCGCGCCTAGGTGGGGTGACTTTGGAGTGGGATCATGGCCTGAGAAAGGGGAGAGGGTTATTTGATAAATGGGGGAGCAAAAATAAATGCACACAAGTAACAAGAAATCCTTGAAAAGAACCTCCATAGTTGAGAAGTGGTGGCATGGAAAGATAAAGAAAGAAGTGAAATAGTTCGAGGTGTTGAGGAAGAAAATCAGACTAGGAGAAGACAATGAAGGAAAGGAGGAAAGGTTATGGAAGATGAGAAGACAAGCAAGAATGACCAGTCAAAGACTAAGTGAGAGAGAAGTCCAGAGAGAAAGAATTCCCCAAGAGGGTGTATAAGAATAAGAATGTGTAGAAGCAAGAGAAGATCAAGCCGACATGGATCTTGCAGAAGGAAGGGAATATTCTTCCCCGATACCAGGAAAGATCAAGAGCCTAGTCGAAGAGACCTCTCTAGAGGATGAGAATGAGACCCCCCAGATCAAAGAAACCCACCCAAAAGCCAGTGGAACCAGCCTCGAATCACCCATCCCACAAGTCTCTTCTATACCAGTGGTAAATTCTATACTACCTTCTTATGTTATTCCTATTTTAGTTGAGTCAGTTAGTCAGTCACAACCAGTGAGTACGAATACTGGGAGGATATTGGGATCCCCTGGTATATCGCAACCGAGACCGTTAAGGTTTACTTTGATAGGAGCAGTAATGCAATACCCCAAGGTCGATCCATTGCTGAATTCTAATTTTTTTTATAGGTTGTGAGCCGAGTGATTATAAGCTGAGAGACTTATGTGTTTATTAGGTTGGTGAGCCAGATGCCAAGGCTAGGAGCCTTATTTTTTGTATATGTAATTATGCAGATCATTAATAAAGAAATACAAACACTGTTGCATGTAGAACGACCACAAAGAAGAGTTATGGGGGACTAAGCTCCATTAGATAGGGAAAGGGAGGGGGCTAAGTATTTGGGCCTAGGGGCTAAGCTAGGGGGCTTACCTCTAGAGGAATAATATTTTAATATTAATTCCTAAAGGCTAAGGTGGACATGATATGTTTTTGTTATCCTAAGTTCCTGGAAAGTCCTAAGTTCCTGGAAAGGGGACATAGGCTAAATGGAGTGCATGCAGCTCCAGGAAGACAAGTGTCAACCTGGGTGTATGGAGTTAAAGTTGAAGCATCAGCTCATGTTGGGGGGATTACCATTCTGCCATCCTCCGCCTGAGTTCATTGGTTGTCCTCTACCTGAACCCATTTTTCCTCTATGTCTAGCCTCTGCATACCCTCATGCATCTCTGAAACTAGTAAACCATTAATCCATCATGTGTTTCTTCCTATGAAGTTGATGCAATTGTAGTCGCCTGAGTCGTGTTCTAACTTAGAGTTAGGTTGTTTCCTTTTGGGGTGTCCATACCCATTTTTCCCTATTGTTGTTGTTGTTGCTATCATCTGTACCTGGATGTAGCTGAGTCAAAGACTACTTGAAGAGGCAGGTTGTCAGGCCTGTGAGAAAAGCTCCTAGGTGAGAGAGTTTGCTGGGAAGTGAGTTCTCCTAGAAGGGATTCCCATAGTAGCTACAATACTTAGAGACTTCTGGTCTAGCCTGTTGCTAAAGCCCAAGGTAAGGGAGGTGTACTAGTCGATGGAATTATATTAGTGAAGGTGTATCCTCCTGGGGTGGAGCAGGCATGTGGCGAATGAGGGTCTATGGGTTGTGGGCATAAGTGGCTCCTGGGATAAAAAGATACTTCCTGTGTTCTGTGCAACTTCCTTGTCATCCTTGCCAAGCCTAGAATTCCCTTTCCCAGTGGAGTTTAGTCCCAGCTCGAGGGTGACCCACTACTGAGCGTGATGAGAAGTGTGGTCTAAGGCTGGGAGGTTTGTGGAAGGTATGCACACAATTGGTGGATTTAATCCAGCTAAAAGATAAGTATCATTTATGTGCTTAATTATGTATTTTATGCATGTTTTGTGATGATTGAATGTTATCATGTATTTTGTTGCGTGTGTGAATTATGGTTAGTTCCATTGATTTTGAACTGGTAGCAGTAATTATGTGTTTGTTGTGATTAAGTGTTTTAAATTCATTAAAATGCATATATATATCATATAAGTGTATATTCCACGTGGTATAATTACCCGGTCTCTGGAGGGTCATGGATGTTACAATATGGTATTAGAGCCAAGGTTTCAACACTGAGCCTGGATAGGCCATGTTAGTGGAAATTGAAGCAAAAGTTATGGAAATAATTGTTGTTGAAGTAGACAAAATTTGAGTTCAGATATAAGGCTTCAACACTGAGCCTGGATGGGTTGGATAAGTGGTCATTGGAATCAAGGTTTCAAGAGGAAATTGTGTTAAGAGGAACCAATTTTGGACCTCAGAAACATCCTTGAGTGCCAAGAGGATTAACTTGGTCATGTTAAGAAGCTCAGGAGGAGTAGCAGTATTGTAAAATCACGACATACATGGTATTTGGCCACAGAGAAAGAGAGAGATCAAAACACTTGTGGTGTTGGGGTCATAGGATCCGTTAAGAAGGAATGGAAATCCTTTGCAACCATCAGATCTAGAGAGGGTGCAGAAGGGTTAACTTGGAAGCCTTCGGACTTCGCGACTTCTGTGAATTTGATGTAGAATAATAGAAAGGTAGAAGCTCAAAGTTCCAAAGTCCTAAAGTGGATCTACATCATAGATCTGGTGATAAGCCTTATCATTCAATCTCATGGAAGATCGTAACTTCAACGTTCATGAGAATTAATGTATGCTGAGGAGAGAAATTCCAAATTCTGAAGTTCTGAAGCGAGTGATTAGGCATGGTGGGGTCGGATGATGTCGCCAAGGGTGACATGGACTTTCCTAAACATGCCACATGCCACCACTTGTGTTGGTGACATTTGTAATATGTGGACCCGGGTGTAAGAAGTTTGGAATTTTGGAATTTGAAAGATGGGAAGGAAGAAAGAGTGAAAACTCTCGAATTTCGAAACTCTGAAGTGACGTGGCATGGTGATGTTACTTGGTTTGATGTGGACACATGGGTTTTGCACCATGTGTCAGTGGGTTTCAAACCCATGGAAGATTGAAATGGAATTTGGAACTGTCAGTGGGTTTCAAACCCATGGAAGATTGAAATGGAATTTGGAACGTGATGTGTGTCACCCATCTGACTAGGCCACGTATCAACCACTAGTATTCCACCACGTGGCATCCTGTATGAGTAGGGTTAGTGGGGTTGAGGTTAGGTAATGTAGTTAAAGTTTAGAGGACCCACAATGGCATTGATCACGATACATCAATATCAACGACCAGAAGGCATTACGGAGATCCAAGTTGCAGGAGAGTTAATCCTCCAAGGAGGTCCCACAATCCAAACCCCAGTTTCACCGAGGGTTTATGTGTCATCATAAGAAGAATTGTGGGATGAAAGGCGGGTTACTTCAAACCGTCATTGTGTGACCCTGCAATTGGAGGAGCGCTTAGT
>CBVK0100189932.1:0-13716 GCA_900067695.1 Picea abies | reverse complement strand
AGATACAAAAGTCAAAGAAACAAAACTTCAAACTTACAGAGGTCAGTTTGAACAACTAAAAATGAAGGAAGATGAGAATATTGCAGCCTAATTCTTAAGAGTTGATGAAACAGTGAATGCAATCATAGGATTGGAAGAAGAAATCGAAGAATCTGTAATTGTTCAAAAGGTACTAAGATCTCTTCCTATGAGATTCAACCCTAAGATATCAACACTAGAAGAAATATCAGATTTGAACTCAATAAGCATGGATGAACTGCATGGAATCTTCACAGCATATGAAATGAGAATTGAAAAAGAAAATCTAGATGTAAAAGAAGAAGCCTTCAAAGCATCCAAAAGATCAAAGAAAAATAAAAAGGAACAAGAATAATATAGCAACAACATCGACGTCTCAGAAGATGATGAAGAAGTGGCCAACTTCATCAAAAGACTGAACAATGGAACCAATGGTAGGTATAGAGGTAAGATTCCTTTAATTTGTTTTAATTGTGATGATATTGGTCATTTTGTTAACAAGTGTCCTCATAAGAAAAAGAGAAATGATGAAGGCTACTCAAAAGGAAAACACACATATAAAGGGAAAAGAACTACAAAGAAATATTTCAAGAAAAGCTTATGCATCAAAGAAGACATCTCATCATCAGATGAAGATGAAATTAGTGACAGTGAGACAAGAAGAGTTCTATTCATGGCAGTAAAAGATTCTGACAAAGAATCCTTCGAAGAAGAATACGAAGAAGCTGAAGAAGGATATGAAGAAGTCAAAGACGAAATTGAAGAGGCAGAAGTTGACTATCGAGAGGAATTAATGTGTGCCATAGAAGTTATCAGAAGAGAAAAGAAGAAAAAAAAAAAACTACAATCAGAACTAGACAAGAAAAATGACACTTGAGAACTAGAGAAAATGATCACAAGATTGAAGGTTTCAGTAGAAGAAGATAAAAGAATTGAAGAAGCACTCAAAGAACAACTAGAATAAAAAGACAAGATCATTGGAAACTTGGAAGCAAAGATTGCCACACTAAGAAAGGATATTCAAAAGAAAAATATGCATAATAGCTCAAAAGTTCTGGATGACATTATCAACAGTCAAAAATCTCATCTTGACAAGTCTAGACTTGCATACAATCAGACAGAAAAGTGATCAAGCTCCAAAACAATAGAGCAAGAAACAAATCCAAAAAGCTATGAAAAACAATCAAAGGGGATAGGAAGATGTACAAGGATGATTACAGGGACACTCCTCCACCGAGAAGATTCATATTTTAGAATCAACAACAGATAGATAGGCCTCAAGAAGAAGAAGGATTCATAAGAGCACCTTCTTTCAGAAGATCTTGAACTCCCAGGTATCAAACTATTTTTTTTGGTTTATGTTATGCATGTAATAATTTTGGACATAAAGATGTGAATTGCAGAGCTAACAATAAGAACCTTTTGACGAGCGAAAATGAAAACTCGCCAACTGGAAGAGTGGATCCGGTCCGAGGTTGTCTAAATAACCCAAGCCATTTGGGATAACCCACCCTGACGGGTTTAGCGGCTCCGTTGGTCGATCTAAGTCCTAGAAAAACAAATGAAAACTACACTAATAAACTAATCTAAATAAAAACAATAATTAAGACAAACTAATAACAAATCTAAAATACATATATACAATCTATTACCTAAATTATACAACTATAATTCTATAAAATTAAATGTTTAATTACCAACATAATTAGATCCAATTACAAATATACAATATTTACAGATTACAGATTTAAATGAAAACGTGACAAAGTCATTTGTAATCTGTCCTAAGACAACGAAACTATTGTTTTTTGATTTTTATAATTTTATGAGAAAGAAATTAAATAAAAACTATCTAATCTAAGCAACTAAAATACTAAATCTAACTACAAATATGAACTATACATATATCTATCTAAACTATTTATATTATACTAACAATTTAACTGTCAAATAACAAATGGCAAACTTACCTGAAGTAACGCTTCAGGTTTGTCCTGTATGCAATAGTTGTTTTAGCTGTTCGAAGGGAGGAAAACCGCACCAATTCTCCACGAGCTTCTCGTAAATAGAAAGCTGCTGTGCTCTTCAAATATATATAACAGGACAAAAAGACATAAAAAATTACAACTTTACAAACTATTGCAATTAGATAAATCTGTGTGCAACAATTTGTGCAAAACAATTCAATTAATGAAAAAGGTAAACCTGTATTCATTAAACTAAAATAAATTGATTGCTGTATTTTTAAATAAGAGAGGTCAGATATGGATAACATATAAATCAAATCACATCAACATGCAATGAATCATGATAGCTAAAGTAGTTGATAATTAATTGCAAACTGATATACAGAAAACTTGAAACAAAAGTTTGATATATTGAAAGCGAAAGCTATTACAAGACATCAACTTTCATCTCAGTCTGAATCATAAATCCATAGTCTGGTTCTCTCCACAGTGATGATGATGGGTCTATTACAAAAATAACAGGTATTTAAAGACCTCCCACATGGTAAAACATCCCTGTGGGAATTGTCAAAACAGTTTACAAAAATCTGGGAATAATCTCCCCAAATCCCTAATTTTGGCTATGACTAATAACTGAAAACCATATCTAAACTGTTGTAGCATGTCCAATTGGTTAATGAAATTCGTGGGTACCTATAAGTAGACAAAAATACAGAAGTTTAGATAATGTTTATTGATAAAATTGGCAAAAAACTAATTTTTAATACTAGCTACAGAATCTTGCGATTCTATAGCTGGTCTAATTTGAGAACATAATTGATTTAAAATCAATCAAAAACTTAAAGAATTATATTCAAACTATTAAACAAATATTCAATTGCTAATTTGGAAACCAAAACGAATCGTTCAAATCAAAACTTCTATGCTAATTTGAGAGCAAACGAAATCATGTTCAAACGAATGGAAACAAAGATGTATGCATTCTGTTCATACAATTGTTATTACCAATTTGGGGTAAACAGAATCGCTTAGATGATTCAACAGCAATGAAATTGTTTTCATGAACCAATTGCAATTGACACAAACTGTAATCGGTTAAACGAATCAAGCATGCAATAGTTTATGTCGCTTCAACTATTAGCAAATTTTTTTTTTTGAATCAAAACGAAATCAACAGGATCGTTTTTCAAAATAATAGAACTAAATCGAACATATACAAATGATCATGCTAATTGTGGCACACAACAATCATTTGCAAATCAAATCAAACAGGAACGAATTGAAAGAGTTTGGGGTCGACACCATAGTTATGCAAAATCGTATCAGTCAACGTAATTACACGATTTTAGCAAATAGATCTTTTGCACAGGTCGAATGTAATCAGAATCCAACGAGAATTTTCATTCAAAATGAAACAGACTTGTTATTCGGATAAACAAAGTCAACCAGATTGCTTTGAACCTATTAGAAACGAACAAAATTAATCGAAATCAAAACCAATCGACTATCCTAAATCAAATGAACAAAATTAATTAAAAATCAAGCCAAACATAATCAAAACAAATCAATGGCTTATACTAAGCTGGGAATGACCAAATTGCCTAACCAAATCATAACTATATTTGAGTTTAGTAAAATGAATCAACTGTATAGGATTCACAACAAAATTGTTTTTTTGATGATCAAACTATAACAGAATCAAATGTATTAAAATGAACAGAGCTAATTTGGAAGCAAAACCCAATCATATATTAATTCAAACCAACTCACAAAATGAAATTAATATTGAAATTCATACCTTAGTAGTAAGAAAAGTCTTCGATCATGATAACTTGGAATTGACGAAGGCTGTTGCTACTTCGACATTTCGGAAAACAATTGAACCAATGGTTTTTTGTTTCTTTTCATTGGCCTGTAGTTTGTCGTTCTCCTTCGCCAACACTGTCACCCTTTTCGCTTTGATTGTAATAGGGGGACGTCAGTGTAATAATGCTCTATACAAGCATTACATTGGATACATTATGGTTGCTTGGGCTTTGAAATCACAGGCGAGGGTTTATTCAATTGACCAGGGGTTTGCTTGTGCGGTTTGATTCCCGGGTAGTTTGGATTGTTTTTGGGGCATGGGGGTAAGTTAGAGACATATTCATAGGGTTCCTTAGAACATAGGCCATGGGAATAGGGGTACTCTTCAGTAGGGAAACGCTCATCGGAATCCGAGTCCTCGCTTAGCACTATTGGCTTTTGGTCAACATTTGGCTTGGGCTTGTTCCTCACGTATCTTGATATTAATCAAACATTTTTCTTACCCCTACTCTTGACAGTAGTATCACCACTACCTTTCTTCCTGACCAGCTTCTTGACGGCCTCATCCTTGTCTTTAGTACACGGGTTGGCTATGGCATCGGGTAGATCTATGTCAGGGAAATCCAAGGGTTTGGCAGGAGGTAGAAGGATATGGAATGGCACGGGTGGCCCAACCAAAGTTTCCGTAACCACAACTTTGTCAACTTGGACTGACTCGGTAGTGGCGAAGCCATTCCTGGATAGGAATTCTTGCCAACTATCACCATGAAGGCTCAAATGATGGATGACAATGAGATTAATCAAGCCGTGATGAAACAGGATGATATTAACCTTCTCACGCTTGAATCTCTTAGAAATTTTGTAAAGACTGCGCAAAAATTAATGTGGCATGTTCAAAGGATAACCTATGAAATTTATCAACAACCGGAGGTGATATAGAAATACTAGGCCATACCGACCTTCATAGGTCAGAAATTGTTTAACAATAACCAAAAGATCGTGCCACCTGGGTTTGAGGGTAGTGGTAGGCATACCTTTATCACAGGAAACGATCTTTCTTAAGGAGAAAAAGAGAGGCCATGGCACCTCGTCTACTTTGGAATTTTTGAACCATTGTTTCCCTGTCACTGGAAGCCCTGTGGCCGAGCTTATGAATTGTTCATTCAACTCCAGCTATATATCATCGACTTTAGCCCTGCACCCGTCGAAGGTGAGGGAGAATTGTTGGGCAACTGAAAGTTTGAAACCCTCGAACCTTTGTATAAACACCAACCAACCACTGTTTTCTAAATCCTTGCGGGCATTATCGAATAGCAACAGAGTTTGGCTACCGTTTGGCTCTATGCGCACCACTGGTGCCATAGATAGGAGCACACAGCGGGCAAGGGTTTTCGTCCAAGGGTTTGAACAGGGTATTCACAGGATCAAATGCACACAGGCTTACACGAAAACAACAGAGTTAAACCAGGATAGGGTTAATTCATTAATGATCGAATGTGCGAAGGTGGTGGAGCTAACTCAGCCCATGCAAAATAGTCATTACCCACAGTGCAACCAACGATGCATAAAACGATCCCAATCACTATTGTATATGTAAAAAAAAACCATGCCATTCAAATAATCAATGGAATGTATGATAAGTCAACCGAAAATTCACGTAAGCAATAGTATTAGCATAGTTTTAAAACCAAAATAATGATTCGAAACCAACACCAAGGGTCGGTCATATCAAACATGTGTGAAATGATTTATATCAAGGGTCTAACCCCATCGTCGATGCGTTTTTCACGAAAACAATGTGTCAAGATAATTGATGAAAGAACATAGAACAACAAACCACCAATGCATCAAAACTCGATCATAAGGATATCATCACAATCTTGTAAAAACAAAGTCATATTAACAATTAAAGAACACCAAATGAGTAAAGATCTTGGTATCCCGCCAACTGCACGACTATAATTAAATAGGAAGTGTGACGAACACATAAGCAAAAGTAACCGAAGTAATTCAGTGACGATTCAAATGTGACTTCGAGATTAAAATTTTCACACTTGCATTCGTGAAAGACAGATGTGCAAATTGTGTAAAGTAATAGTGTCATCTTGCTCAAAGATTGCGATGAAAATCGAGGGTTGCAAAACACTGGTGTAGGAAACTTATAAGGACATTATGAAAATGCGAATTGGCTGCCAACAATGGCGACACACTGGTAGAAGCAGTTATCTTTGCCAAAAGAACAAATTCAGATTAGGAAAACAGGCGTAACTCCATAGAAATAACCAAAAAATTGCTTAAACATAATTAATGATCAAATATTCCAGCAATGTTTAAAGGATGAAAACTGATAACAATCCTAGGATAAGCAAGCCACGATATTAAAGATAAAATCCCCAATACTGTTGACAGAGCCACTGCTACCAGTAGGCATCCATAGCCTCGACAGGGTTGTCATTTAACCCACTCTAATATCTGTATCCTGCCAAGAAATTCCAGATCATAATAAAGGACATTTTAAGGTCGAAAGGTTTCGTAATATCGAATTTTCATATACCCGACATTGCTTTGCTTCCAGCAGGCCTTTTTAGTACCCCGGTGAAGTTGTCTTGGCGTCATGCATGCATTTACCTGCTGCCAACAGACCTGTTCAGTATCCCAATGGGTTTACAAGTACTTCCCACAGCTCTTTTAATGATTTATTTAGTTTTTAAAAGATATATAGTCAAGCGGGGGGACGCTGAAAATTACGATATTTTGACGTATTTTTTTTTTTTTTTACAGAAAACAACAGAATTTTTCAGAATTATCCTTTATTAAGATCCAACGATGGTTTATTTACATAACCAACTTTCTAAGGGAGGGAGACATCTTCTGCGTCATTCCCTTAAGGAATAGGGATAGCGTAAAAAGATAGTAGATGATCATGACAGGCTTTACTCAGAGATTGAAATCAGTTAACTTCTTTCAAACAACCAACTTTTGCCAATCAAAGATGTAAATTTTAAAAGTATATAATTGATGTTTATACAATTTTTCAGAAGTCATTTTAGTGAAGGAATCTTCTGTTTTCTTTGTCCGAATAGCTTAGTATACAGGTATGTGTATTTCCAAAAACAAAAACTGATAAGTGTAAAGGAGAAATCAAAACCAAAACAGCAAAAGAAAAGAAAACAAAAGAAAAAATATGTACATAGTATACAAAGAGTTGTCATCAAGAAAAATATATTTTTAGGGCTTGGCCATTCACTGGATAGGTGTCAGGCTACCCTTCTAGATTCTGCAATCGGAAAGAGCTGGAACCCAACTTCTCAACAACTAAAAACGGTCCAAGCCATAAGTTTTGAAATTTCGTGTGCTCTCCCTTTCCCTCATGCGGTTTGTCCCATTTTAGGACGAGATCACCCACTTCGAAGTTCCTATCAGAGGCAGAGTTAGAATCGAACTAGATTTTTACTATCTGTTGATGCTGATCTAACTTACGTTTAGCTTGAGCTCTTACCTCTTCTAGTTTCATTAAAGCGTTAATTCGGTTTTCCAAAGGGGGACAGTCTGCTTCTTGTATTCTCTGCGATAAATGAAGTGAAGGAAGAAGAATGTGTGGTGGTAGAATTGATTCTCTGCCATAAATGAGAAAGAAGGGGGAGTTACCTACAACAGTTTTTGGTGTTACCCTATCATCCCAAAGCGTGTTTAACAGTGCATTGTGCCAATTTTTGTGATTTTCAGCCATCGTTCTCTTGATGATTTTAATCAAGTTCTTATTTGTTGACTCTACCAATCCATTGCCCTGGGGGTAATAGCTAGCAGAATATTTCAATTTAATTCCTTTTTCCAAAGTGAACTCACTCATCTCAAGAGAGGAAAAGTAAGAAGCGTTATCGAATACTAAACAGTCAGGGATACCAAAATGAGTAATAATATTCAAATTTAGAAAGGCAATTACCTGACTGGTGTTGACAGTTCTTAATGCGGCAGTTTCAAACCACCGGGTAAAGTAATCTGTGACTGTTATGATAAAATTATGCTGTTGTGAGGATGGCGGGTTGATTGGACCTATAATATCAAGGCCCCACTGCTGAAAAGGAGAGTCTACTGAAACGGGCTGTAAAGGAAAGGCTGGTTTCTGTAACCGCCCTGATGCTTTTTGACAAATAGTACACTTACGACACAATGCATGGGCGTCTCTAAAAAGTGTGGGCCAATAAAAACCGGCTCTCAAAACCTTATGGGCAATGGTGTCACCACTAAAATGACCACCAGCTTCTCCTGCATGCAATTCTAGCAAGACTTTTTCTACTTCGTCCTTCTCAAGACAACACATCAGTACGCCATCAAAATTTTGACGAAACAGGATACCATTAACCAAATGAAAGGAGGCAGACCTTAATCTTAACGCTCTTCTTTTAGTGGGATTCAGGTGACGGGGGGCTGACCCATGTTCAAGACATAATTTTATATCATCATACCAAGGATTGACAGAGTTTTGTGCGCAACAGACTGCATTTTGATCGAGATGTCCTAGGTTTGACATATCATTTTCTTCTTGCTGTCCTGCTGCTGAATCAACAACTAAATTTCATAACCCTTGGCCTCTCACTATCTGAGCTGAGGTAATTTCTATGTCATACTCCTGTAAGGAGGTGACCCAGTTAGCCCTCTTTTCTCCTAGCTCTTTCTGCACTAACAGATTCCTAACGACTGGGTATGGGACAATAACTTTCATCCTAGACTTCAAAAGATAAGACCGGAAGTGCTTGACTACTTTGAAAACAACGTAGGCTTGCTGGTCTACCGCTGGGTAATTAAGTTCAGTGCCTTTGAAAGCAGAGCTCATAAAGCCGATGGGTACTTCATTGTTTTCGGCGTTCTTTTGAGTTAGGACGGCGGCGTAGGAACGGTCAGAAGAAAAAGTGTAGAGCGTGAAGTTTTGGGAAAAGTCGGGGCTCATGAGAGAAGGAGCATCTATTATGGCCTTCTTTATTGCATTAAAAGATTGACTTTCTAGGGGTCCCCAGTAATATTGTACGTCTTTCTTAATTAGGTTCTGCAAAGGTCTGACCATTTCGGTGAAGCTGGGGATGAATCTTCTCACAAAGTTAATCTGGCCTAAGAAAGACTGCATAGACTTTTTGGATGTAGGAGGGGGAAGTTTTGAGATGACTTGAGTCCTTTCAGGGTCAGTAATCATCCCTTCGCTCGACATAATAAATCCTAAGAGTTTCCCTTGTTCTACTGCGAATATAGATTTTTTAGGATTTAAGGAAATGCCGTATTTACGACATCGCTGTAGAACAACTCTTAAATGAGCTAGATGATCGGTTTTGTTTTTTGAAAATACAGTAACATCATCTAAGTAAACTACGACAGACTAATTGATTAAGCCCCAGAAAGCGATGTCCATCGCTCTCTGGAAAGTGGCACCGGAATTAATCAATCCAAAGGGCATTTTTCGATAAGCATAGGTGCCCCATGGAGTGCGGAAGGTAGTTTTAAGTTGGTCTGGAGGAGACATCAGGACTTGGTTGTACCCTGAGAAACCATCCAATAAAGATAGCCTCTCAGAACTAGATACATGTTGAAGGATCTATTCCATGGGTGGGACATGATAGTTGTCTTTATCAGATGCTCTATTAAGGTTTCAGAAATCGACGCATAGTCGATTTCCCCATTTTTCTTCTGGACAGGGACAAGGTTAGAAACCCATTGAGTGTGCCTAACAGGGAAGATTATCTTAGCATTCATGAGTTTATTCAATTCTTTTTTAACGGTCGGTTCGAGCTTAGGGTGCATTTTTCTCAATTTTTGTTGAAAGCGTGAGGTTTGGGGTTTCATAGGAATGACGTGTTGTATGATGTTAGGGTCGAAAGTTTTAAGGTCATCATACGTCCACGCAAAGACATATTTAAATTATTTGAACAATTTAATAAAGGCAACTTTTTCTTGTTTAGAACACCCCAACCCTAAATTAATGCACTGCGGATTATCATTAGTTCCTAGGTTTACCTTTTCATATGATAATGAGGAAATATTGGTTTTACAGTTGACCACTTTTTTGAATTTATCTTGAAGATCATGAAATTTCTCTAATCTAACTACAGATTTAGGGATAGAATTTACCATGTCTGATGAAGATTCAGGAGTTCTCGGATCAGGTATTATCGTGAAATTGCGCAAATTGTCGTCGTGAGTGCATTCGTCTATGACCGCACCTTGAAAATTTTCTTCCATATGCAGGAAGATAATAATCTTTTGATCATCATCGAAGACTCTCCAATTCATGATGTTGTCGGGAACGGATGGCTTGAACAACAACTCGACGGAGAATGCATCCGGGGACAAGCCTTCTGCAGGGAAGAGTTTAGAAGCTACGTTAGCTAATAGATCTTCTTCAGAATTATTCAATCTAGGAACATAATTTATATTGAAAGCAGAAAACTTATTCATTAAATTCCATACCTCAGATTGGTAGCTTTTAAGATGCAGAGACAAACAGTGGATAGAATCTCTTACCTGTCTAACCACGATTTTGGAATCGCCAAAGACAGTAAAGTTTTGAATGTTCATATCTAAAGATTTTCTGAGACCTTGCAGTAAATCCTCATGTTCTGCAGTGTTATTAGTACATTCAAATTCTAGCCTACATGAAATTAGGGTTTTGTTACCTTTCGGATCGATAATAACGCAACCTGCACCAGCTCCTTCTTTGGACTTTGACCCGTCAAAATAAAGAGACCAAATTTGATTTTTATCAGGTTCATGAGACCATTGTGTGGAAGCTGCTGGCTGCATGTATGCTACAATCTCGGACTGCTGTTCCAGATTGGTGATAGCTGAAGCCTCAGCCATGAAATTGCCGAAAAAGGTATCCATCCCTTGTACTTCAGGTGAATCAGCAGAAGGTGTAAATGGTTCGTTGGGATCGTTCAAATCTATGACTGTGAACTTAAGGTAGCGTTCACGATTTACCTTGATCTTGTTAGGCTTGCCATTCTCTGGAAGCCATAGGTGAGACCAATCTATCACGAAATACCCGTGTAGTTGCTCTGACCAGTCCCTGCTTAAAAACATACCATACACTTATGGAATATCCACAACAATAATGTCAATAACTTGATGAACTTTGGGGTTAGACGATAATCTTATAAGTACATTTCTTAATTCGCCTACAACTTTAACATTAGTTCGATCAATCTAGATGATTTTTAAAGTGGAAGGTTCAAATTCAGTGTTAATCTTCTGGCATACAGACCATGGCATCACATTGGATGACGCTCCTGAGTCTACCATACAATTGTGCATGTTTCTATTAAAGATTTTGAAAGTTAACAAAAGTTAACATTTCTGCGAGTACTAAGGGTAGTAGTTTGTGGATTTTTACTCGCAGTTTCTAAAGCTACTTTATCTACATTATTTACATTATTTACATTATTTACAGGAAGGCTTCCTTTATCATGAGGATCAGGATTGTTCTTGGTAGAAGTCTTCTGAGGAACTTTGTTTTGCACAACCTTGTTATTGCTTGAATTACCATTCTTGCTATTCTCTGCGATGTTCTGTAACATTTTTTGTAGAAAAAATGGAAATTTTAATAACTCGTAAACATAAATGTTAGCCCTTAACTTTTTAAGGTCTTCAACTAAATCATAATCTAAGTTGGGGTTTACATGACTCTGTTTAGTCTCAGCTAGTTTAGATTTCTTTGAGGGAAAAGTCGTAGTGTTTTCGGAAGGAGGTTTGTTTGCTGTCTTACTCCTGGTGTTATAGGGATGTACTGTCTTGAAGTTAGATTGAAATATGCTATCCGAGAAGTGTCCAAAAATGTTTGGAGAAGACTCTTCTTCTTGAACTGTCTCTTGTTCAACTACCTCCTCAGGAATCTCAGGAGGCATCAAGTTATTCTGGGCTTCTAGAATTGTTTGAAAGGCGTATTGCAGACTTTCTAGATTAAGGCCCTCAGTGGTTGGATTAGGTCGGTTGGTGGGAAAAGGCTTCCTGAACGGGGGCTTGTAAGGCCCTTTGCTCGATGAAGCTTCTTCGGTCATCCTTTTTAAATCTATAACTTGATTCGACAATTTTTGAACGACTTTAGTTAAGTTTTCTAAATCAGAGCTTTCAGGTTGTGTTTTACTTTGAGTAGGTCTAGGGAGGATTTCGATCTTCGTTTTGGAAGAAGCACTAGTTTCTGTTTTGTTGCTAGTAAAGTCTTTAAGACTAAGTATGTCTTTTTCAATCTGGCTGGCCTCCTCGAAGGCTTCTAACAACGTGGCTTTCTTAGATCGTTTAACCCAAATAGATATACTTTGATGCAAGGCTTTAGTATAGTATGCTATTATGAGATTCTCGGTAGACATAGAATCTGTAGGGATTCGGTTTTTAAGTGTTAAGAATCTTTGATTAAAGTCCTTAACTTTCTCTTTCGGGTTCATTCTTAAGCTAGAAAGGTCCATGACTAGGACTTCCGGAGGCTTACCGTCTCCGAAATTTTCCAAAAAGTAGGATTCAAACTTTTCCCAAGACACGATGGTATGGGGTTGCTGGGCAAAGTACCATGTAGATGTATTGCCCTCAAAAGTGTAGGGGAACAACCTACAGACTACGTCTTCATGCTTGACATTGCGGAGTCTTATGGCTAACAGAAACTTTTTAATGTGATCTTCAAAAATTTGTTTAGAGTCAGGGTCAAACTTGGGAAGCCACTTCTCTAGATGTTTGGGTAAGGGACGTTGAGCTCCAGGTACAACTACTGCATCCTGGTCGAGCCAAGGTCTAGCAGGGTTATTTTGGTTGGCCATTGGTGTAGTCGGTGTGGAAGGTTGAGAAGGGGAAATGCCTTCGTCAGAAGAATCTCCTCTAGAAGAAGAAGGAGATGATGGAGGTGGTGAGGGAGGTATTCCAGATCCTCCTGCAGCAGGAGTGAGGATTAGATCTGTAGGGTTCACAGTGATATTAGCGCCTCCTAGTTGCTCTCTGATATCAGAGAGATCTAAAAGTTGATCCAAAGGTTGATTTGGTTTCCTCAAATGGGCTAAGGCACTATGTGTTCTTATGAGAGATTGGCGGACAATTCCTTGTATGTCACCACCTGTAGGATTTTGGGTTGCTGGTTCAACTGTGATCTGTGGATCGTCGTTTGATGTGGTTACTGTTTGAGGGGGAATGTTGTCGTTCGAATGACTTCTTTTCACTATAGGTGAGCGATTGGGTGGTGGAGGATTCTTACGACCGCCTCGTGCCATTAATAAATTTCAGGCCCTCCTTCTAGCGCCATTTGTTGACAGGCGAAAATGAATGCTCGCCAACTGGAAGAGTGGATCCAGTCCGGGGTTGTCTAAATAACCCAAGCCGTTTGGGATAACCCACCCTGACGGGTTTAGCGGCTCCGTTGGCCGATCTAAGTCCTAGAAAAACAAATGAAAACTACACTAATAAACTAATCTCAATCTATTACCTAAATTATACAACTATAATTCTATAAAATTAAATGTTCAATTACCAACAGAATCAAATTCAATTACAAATATACAATATTTACAGATTACAAATTTAAATGAAAACCTGCCAAAGTCATTTGTAATCTGTCCTAAGACAGCGAAACTATTGTTTTTTGATTTTTATAATTTTATGAGAAAGAAATTAAATAAAAACTATCTAAACTAAGCAACTAAAATACTAACTCTAACTACAAATATGAACTATACATATATCTATCTAAACTATTTATATTATACTAACAATTTAACTATCAAATAACAAATGACAAACTTACCTGAAGTAACGCTTCAGGTTTGTCCTGTATGCAATAGTTGTTTTAGCTGTTCGAAGGGAGGAAACCTGCACCAATTCTCCATGAGCTTCTCATAAATGGAAAGCTGCTCTGCTCTTCAAATATATATAACAGGACAAACAAGACATAAAAAATTACAAC